>JAWQFJ010028145.1:7500-22500 GCA_034096865.1 Theodoxus fluviatilis | reverse complement strand
TCATGATCCGCTAGCACAAAACCAGTTCTAACTCGTCCGAGAAGATACGGCGCTATAACAGAAATACGTGGTGGGGGTCAGTCGGGGTCACGTACATGGATTTGCAGAAATGTACACCAGGGACACCGAACTGTCAAGTCCTTGAATGATTTGTTTGAAAAATACGTAAACATGCGTGAAATTTTTCTTCTTGGCTTACCTCGGCTACGTAGCCAACGTGTATGAAAACTTGAGGTCATTTTCTCCAAATCGCTGCTGGCATATCTTGAAATGGGCATACATTCTACAGTTGGAATCCTGCAGCGTTCTTACTCAAATGAAATCAATAAGAAAATACTGCAGATGTTAAAAATACTTGCATCTCCCAACATAAGAAAAAATCGAGTTAGGACTGGTTTTGTGGTGGCCGATCACATTTCATCCTTGGTCAGTTAGTTGATGAGCCCCATCACACTTGCCGCGTGCAGCAAAGGTGTTGTCGGTGGCACCGAGAAACATTCCTTACCGGTTTTAAGCACCTATGTCTTTGACTGTAGACGCCTCAAGTCAAAACAGTTCCTTCTGTCCTTTGGCCTGACAATACGCCTTACAAACACCGGGGAGTTTGTGCAACCGCCTTACACGAAGCGCGAAATGCACCAGAACGTGCTTGGCATTGCCCTGCCCGAACCATCTATCACGAACAAAGGCCCAACGATCAAGGCTGTGGACACCTTCACATGCTTCAGAACCTGCTTAACTTCACCTTGCAGTATGAATCAGTGTCAAACCAAGTTGTTACGGCGATGCAGCAATGATGAGGTTGTGGACTTGGGTGTACGAATATGACATCATGCAAAAGATGAACATATTTGTCTACACGGCTGTGATTCGTACGTCTCTACTCTGTGGTACGAGGCACGTACTGTCCCCAGAAAGCACATAAAAACTCGACAGATTTATCCTTTGAAGTCTCTGCAAGATCATGGACAAAACATAGGCGGGGAGGATTTCCAACACAGAAGAACTGCGACGAGCTCATGCGTGTGGTGTTGAAGTACTTAGAATGAAGACCCAGCTGCGATGGGTTATGGTCTGAATGGACGACACACGCTTTCCCAAGGAAAACGTATTATTCAAGATGGAGTATGGAAGGAAAAATCTAGATGGCAAAATGAATCGCTTCAATGGCAGTCCAAAACACTTTTGAAAGGTTGCGGTATTCATGTGAATAACAAGAGACCATTGCTTCAGGCCGCAGTGCGTGGTGTGATGCGATTTACAGTGGTCTGTGTGTTTTCCAAGCAGGGTGTAAATCAACCTGGGTGAGAGACGAGAAACGCCTCTCCCTCAAGGAAAGAGCACAAGACCCACTTCGTAGGAGTCTCTGCGCTGCCGACGTCGGGCTCCACTCACATCTGCCATGGCACTGACGTCTCCGTCAAACACGACGACGGTTGTCTTTGATGACATTCTGACTTGGTCGATGCATCCCACTGGTACAATAATATTAAGTATAGTGACATTTAATGTGAACAATCCCGAAATGACCATGGTGCAGGAATCACTTACGGCAGCCGACTCGAAATGCACCCCTCATCAGCTGCAACTCAGGGCCATGAACCTTTCGGGGCTTTACTCCAGCGGGTAATAGGGATGGGGTCCCCTCCCTCGTGACAGTCACACGAAGATTCTAGCAATGGAAGATTCCAGCACTTGTTCTAGTGGAAGATAACGGTGTACGGTGACCATTCGCATCCCAGTTCGTTCGCGGAAAACTCAGGCTCATCAAATAAATTTTCTAGTTTTGTAAGTAATTTTTCAGGATCGTAAACATTCACACAAAGGCAGTAGCATAAAAACATTCCAAACACGAAGTTGCCAAGACCAGATTTCAAAGACTGTTTTGTCATATGGTATTTTGTCGATAATCATATGTTGTTTAGAACAACCATGGTCTACCTACAGAAGCAGGCTGTGAGACCGGAAATTCCTTGTCCACGTTGTGAGAGGCCTCCAGCAGCTGGGAACACACACACATGCACGCGCATGCACGCAGAGTAGAAAGCCGTGACTGCGCGATTGTGTGAAATGCGTTGGATGCACCGAAGAGCAACGAGGAGAAGAGAGAGAGAGAGAGAGAGAGAGAGAGAGAGAGAGAGAAAGAGAGAGACAGAGAGAGAGAGACAGAGACAGAGACACAGAGAGAGAGAACAGAGACAGAGAGAGAGACAGAGAGACAGAGAGACAGAGAGACAGAGAGACAGAGGGGAAAGAGAGAGAGCAATGACAACTACTACATCCGTATTTTTTCCTTTCAAAAATGTGTTGTAATGATAGTGAAAAATACATTTGATGTGAAGCAGCTCTTTAATGACAACAGCCGAGTAAGAATCGTGTTATTATAGTGACAGATAAGGGCCCGTATTCACAACGGCGATTTATCGGCGATTTATTTTAACTCCGATTTATCTCTAAACTCAGACGATTCCAACTGCCTGTTCCGCTCTCCCTTGGCTGGAAACCAGTATATATAGCAAAGCACAACCTAGGATCTTCTGACGAGCGTACCTTATCTAACCGATCAAGATAACGCGGGGCTAGGGGATAAATCGAGTGTTGAAAAGATAAATCGCCGTTGTGAATACGGGCCAAGGCCGATAACTATCCATGGCTTAGAAAATAATGATTTATTGGAAATTGTTGTAGAGCAAAGACAACGCCCCGCCGTAAAATTGCATCGAACAGTTGGACTCCGCTCATTTTGAGTGATGTACCGATTCAAAATTTTGTTTGACACCTGCCTGCACAAGGAGAAAGCTGCACGATCATTGCCTCAATCCTGCTCAATGCAATTGATGAAGATATTTTTTTAAGAAGCTGTCATGCTGACAACCACTCCATCATTCGAATGGCTCCAGCTAGCTGTATATCGCATTCACAGCCGTCATCGGTGCGGTAGAATGTCTGCGTCTCGCCTCACCATGATGAGACGCACAATAATCTAGATCAGCTTTTACGCAAGACTTTCCTGTGAGTGGAGAAAAATGGACTCGAGTGGCTGAGATCCTGTCTACATCAATGGTATGTGATTTTAGCAGAAGTGAGCAGACGCCTCCCTCTCCTTTCATTCAGCTTTCTTGCTGATCAGCTGCACGAGTCTGCCGTCGTTCCGCCTTTGTGTTCATCCCCTGACTGCATGTCTCTAGTAACGCTGTAGTCTGCATTAGTCTGGCTCATATAAAAATGAGTTAATTAATCCCTCCTGCAAATATCTCTTTGGCGATCAAAAACTAGTCTGACTGATGTAGAATACCCCGTGGAGTGGGGGTCAGAATAGACCCACCGTGTCTCCGCACGCGATTTGTAAGAGGAGAATAACCGGGGACATTGCGCTTACTTTAAACTTTCTTAGTGATGGTCGTACTCAATGACCTTAAATAGTCTTCAAAGGCTGATAGGCTGTAAAACTTCATCCATCCATCTGATGTGGACTCCTTAGCCACTTTCCATAGATCAAAGTATTTGGAACACAACTAGGTTCCATCCTCCTGAGATCTGCTACAATGCCCCGGTCCACGTCGTAGTCATTTGTACCATGTTTAGTTCCCTATGCATGTAAAGCGGTAACACTCATTCGCATCAATAAACTAGATACTTCATAAAACACAGTTTATAAAGTTTCAGTAAAGTCACCCTTAACGATGACTGGAAATAATTTTCTAATTTTTAGTAGAATTGACTCTAGAACAAATTACAGATTTAGCTTGACTAGTAGATTAAGAATAAAAAACACCACCAAACCAACCAAACGACTGAACAAGCAAAATGATCCACCACGTTGCTGTAGACAGAACAAAGAAAAAATCAGAAAAGATAATAACCTCTAGACGTTGTCAAAACACCGTAGATCACCATTGTATTTTACTGAACTATTTTCTTCTTTTCAGAATGACATATTTCCGAGAGTAATGATGTGCAGAAAATGCAAGATAAAACAAATCATCCTTAAATATGACAGCGTAAGAGAGAGAGAGAGAGAGAGAGAGAGAGAGACAGAGAGACAGAGAGACAGAGAGACAGAGAGAGAAACAGAGAGAGACAGAGAGAGACAGAGTGAGAAAGACACAGAGAGACACAGAGAGACACACAGACACAGACACACACACACACAGAGAGAGAGAGAGAGAGAAAGAGAGAGAGAGAGAGACAGAGAGAGAGAGAGAATCTGCAGAACGCACTCTGACCTATAGCTCATTAATTCTCATGCTTAATGCGGCAGAGCACCCCAGGGCGCACGCCTTGTACAACGTGCGGCAACATTTGTGATGTAAGTCAGCAGCTTAGGAATCTCCTGGAAGTTAACGACATTGAGGGCTGTGCGAAGGCACCAAAGGAATAATGTTGTCAGAACGGATTGTTGGACAATGATTTCAATCACTGATTTTTTTTAAAGATGTGTAAACCGATGCAAGAGCGAGACATAATGCATATTTCATATGAACGGTTCAAAACATGGAGGAAAAAAGTGCTTCAGTTCTACTGGAAATCCTGTTTGCTTCCACAACTCAAAGACCTGAGCTAAGGGAGTCCCTAGATACTCATTTGATGTTTTTCATGCAGTCTCCGCTGCAAGGCAGTTTGGGTACAGTCAGATCTTGTGAAATGTGATCAAAGATATGTTGCTACTCTGCACCAGGGAGTGAGTCGTGTTGTGCCTCCAGCAAAATCGGGCCACAGTCTATTTTAGTGGGTAGGGGGACCTGGATGTCGAATCGAATAAGTGCATAGAAATATTGCCTGTAACCTCTTTTAGTAAATATTTAAGTCGATCTGCAATTTTGTGACATCGGTTTTAAATGCTTTCTAATGATATTGCTGCATTGACAGTAATGGAATTAAAAACCGAAAACGTCATAATGTTAAAGAACTCTCACATGTCTTTTTCCCTTCCCAAATGTTGGTTCCCACGTTTGCACGATTCAACTTCATATACGAATCAAAAACGGTTTCCACCATCTTAAAGAGCATGTCTAGGCCTTTTTATATTAACAGAAATGCTTTTGACGTAAAATCAACTACGACTCATTTCTTGGTGAGGGATTACATAGGCTCTCAACGACGGCACCACTACTGGGATGCAGGAGCGCAACCGCCAGCTCAGCCATCTTTGAAAGAGTGGAACACACGAGGCATACAGCTTTAGCGAGCCATTCTGTGTTGCTGTGCCTCATTCTAGTTCACTAGAGACCTCGCCTACCGGCGAAAGTGCCTCTAGCCTAGTTGACATCACGTGATGGAAGGTTTTCGTCCGAAATAAGCAAATGGAGGTCACACGAGAGGCTTGTGGGATAGCCGATCTGCTCCCTGGCATACGCCTCTAACGTAGTTCTATGACTATTTCACACAAAACCCATAACTTACTCTTGATAAGAAAAAAACACACGACTAACACCAAAATCAAAGACTTTCGGGCACACGCCCTTCTTCAGTGAAAATAGATCAGATGAACGATGTAGAAACACAAACATGATGTATGACTGGTGTATCTAGAAAGTTTATCATAGGAAGAAATGATTTTGCTCATCAACTCTCTCACCACGCCAGATCCATTGCTGGATACAGTGTTACGTAGGTCTTTCGGCGTGCGGCTCTTGTTGATAAAATAACGTTTGTGTTGAAATGGAATCAAGTTTTGACATCTGAATTATTTATGTAAAAAGTTGAGAAATAAATAGTATCCAGAACGAGCTATTTTTGGCACAATGCTGTAATGCGAAGGGTCAAGTCTACTACGCATTCATTGCGAATTGTGCCAGAGTAACTACTGACTCGGGTTCACATCAACGAGAGAGAGAGAGAGAGAGAGAGAGAGAGAGAGAGAGAGAGAGAGAGAGAGAGAGAGAGAGAGAGAGAACGTACGAATAACTTTATTGAGAGGCCTCCAGCCCATTTCAATGTCAATTTATACAAAATTTTAATGTATGACATCTATACATAATATGAATATTTTCTTACATTTATCAGTGGACGGACGGTGTTGAGAGAGAGAGAGAAAGAGAGAGAGAGAGAGAGAGAGAGAGAGAGAGAGAGAGAGAGAGAAAGAGAGACAGACAGACAGACCAGACAGACAGACAGACAGACAGACAGACAGACAGACAGACAGACAGACAGACAGACAGACAGACAGACAGACAGACAGAAAGACAGACAGACAGACAGACAGACACACAGACAGGTACACAGACACACAGACGGACAGACAGACACACAGACGGACAGACAGACACACATACACACAGACAGACACACAGACAGACAGACAGACAGACACACAGACACACAGACAGAAAGACACACAGACAGACAGATACACAGACAGACACAGAGACAGACAGACACACAGATAGACACAGAGGCACACAGACAGACAGACACACTGACAGACAGAAACACAGACAGACACAGAGATATACAGACAGATAGACAAACAGAAAAAGAATGCGCTGTCTTCTTTGAGGGTAAATGTGTGCCAACTTGAAGATTCAAAAGATATTTAGTGATGAAGAAAAATACAGCAATTCTTGACAATAACTGAATTATTTTGTCAGCATAGTCACGATACATGACTCGTGATCTTAACGACGGAGTCTACTAGACTGGCTATGCAATGATGCAACCCTGCACCCATGAAAAAGACTATGGCAGACAAATGGATGTTCGAAAACTCAAGATCGTGGGTGTCACGACTCAGTTTATTATTTTTAATTTCAGGAAAAAATTAAAGAAAAATATGTTGCGACTCATGTGTTTAAGTTTCTTTAAATCCACTTCCGGTTTCTTTTGAGGACCGCCATGAAGCACCTTTAAGCGTTGTGCTGTGGCAGCACTTGCTGACTCAGCATGTTTGAGGCGTTTCTGCACGTGGTTTGCATTTTAATTGTCCTATGTGTCGCACAGAACTGTATATAGTGGGAGATAAAGATTGATTGAGGAATTGAGAATTGGAGAGAGATAGGGATTGAAGACAGAACGAGAGATTGGAAAAATGGAAGAGATGAAGAATTGACACTAAGATCTGTTCGCGATTAGTGCGGGGCTTTTAAATGTTTTGTTTTGTAATAATTGTTTTGTTTCTTTTTTCAAAGTTTTTTTTCATTGGATGATTTAAATGTGAGAGAAAAGTATATATTGAAAAGTATCTGTCTGTAAGAATTTAATTGTTTTATGTAAAATTCTGTTTGTGGCGTCTTTGTTCTTAAATGTGATTAGTGACTGAGGAAGGAATTTCCCGTGTTTGTTTGTGTTTTACTGTCCGGTTGGTGTCTCGAGCCAGTTTCCACCTACACCCACCGTGACAGTGGGCATGACTCAATTACACGCAATGCGAACAGAATAGTTTGCTACATCAGGCTGCCACAGAGTGATCCATGCGGACACCGCATATCCGCATATCTACTGGCATTTGTGCTCCATCTCCGCTTGAACAGTCAGTTGAACCTTTCACATAAAATCACAAAATTGTTGCTTTCCTGCTTTTGATTTAGTTTGTGAAGAGAGTAGGGAAATTAATTCAATATGCTACTCTACGAATTTGAAACCGAGAGACGAGGGTGGGGGGTGGGGGGTGGGGGGAGTAGAACTGGACCAATGAAGAGAATGGTCAAGTCCCAGACAGGCCCACGCAAGCAATCCTTGAGGAGGGAGAAACGTAGCGGATGGGAGAAAACTCCGGACCTTTTGATGAAGACAAGGTGCATTTGAACGGACTAAAGGTGCGTTTGATAGTGTATAAGATATTACTTAACAGATCTCGTCTAAGTTCACCGAATGCAACTGAATTCAAAATAAAGAAAGTCAAAATTAAAGAAAACATACTTTTCATTTGAAAGAAGAAAAGCAATAAAAACTTGGATTGTTTTTGTATAAAAACTAACAATAATCTGGATGAAGTTGATTGAAAATGCTGAATGAAGTATCAGAATTAAATGTACATAATGTGCCTTACTTCGTTTTCCCAAGCCCGAATTTAGTCAACGCACTGTCCAGACTTGCTTTGGGAATGTGAAGTAGGCGACCCTCTATTCTACCCAAGGCACCCACGTTTGCAACAAACAAATAAACAATCCAACATAGACAGACAAACAAATGCAACTCATCGTTTTTCTCAGGCGCATTTTGTTTTTATTTTGTTGTCCTTTCGTACTGGCCTTCAAACAGTGAATGAATGAAGTTGTACAGTCTTCAGTGAATAAATGAAGTCGTACTGGCCTTAAAACAGTGAACGAATGAAGTTGTACAGTCTTCAGTGAATGAATGAAGTCGTACTGGCCTTCAAACAGTGAATGAATGAAGTTGTACAGTCTTCAGTGAATGAATGAAGTCGTACTGGCCTTCAAACAGTGAATGAATGAAGTTGTACAGTCTTCAGTGAATGAATGAAGTCCTACTGGCCTTCAAACAGTGAATGAATGAAGTTGTACAGTCTTCAGTGAATGAATGAAGTCGTACTGGCCTTCAAACAGTGAATGAATGAAGTTGTACAGTCTTCAGTGAATGAATGAAGTCCTACTGGCCTTCAAACAGTGAATGAATGAAGTCGTACTGGCCTTCAAACAGTGAATGAATGAAGTTGTACAGTCTTCAGTGAATGAATGAAGTACTGGCCTTCAAACAGTGAATGAATGAAGTTGTACAGTCTTCAGTGAATGAATGAAGTCCTACTGGCCTTCAAACAGTGAATGAATGAAGTTGTACAGTCTTCAGTGAATGAATGAAGTCCTACTGGCCTTCAAACAGTGAATGAATGAAGTTGTACAGTCTTCAGTGAATGAATGAAGTCCTACTGGCCTTCAAACAGTGAATGAATGAAGTCCTACTGGCTTTCAAACAGTGAATGAATGAAGTTGTACAGTCTTCAGTGAATGAATGAAGTCCTACTGGCTTTCAAACAGTGAATGAATGAAGTTGTACAGTCTTCAGTGAATGAATGAAGTCGTACTGGCCTTCAAACAGTGAATGAATGAAGTTGTACAGTCTTCAGTGAATGAATGAAGTCCTACTGGCCTTCAAACAGTGAATGAATGAAGTTGTACAGTCTTCAGTGAATGAATGAAGTCCTACTGGCCTTCAAACAGTGAATGAATGAAGTTGTACAGTCTTCAGTGAATGAATGAAGTCCTACTGGCCTTCAAACAGTGAATGAATGAAGTTGTACAGTCTTCAGTGAATGAATGAAGTCGTACTGGCCTTCAAACAGTGAATGAATGAAGTTGTACAGTCTTCAGTGAATGAATGAAGTCCTACTGGCCTTCAAACAGTGAATGAATGAAGTCCTACTGGCCTTCAAACAGTGAATGAATGAAGTCCTACTGGCCTTCAAACAGTGAATGAATGAAGTCCTACTGGCCTTCAAACAGTGAATGAAGTCGTGCGCCCTATCAGCCTTTGCAGGCTACATAAGGCCATTGATCACGAACATAACTAGAACTAATTAGAATTATAGAGCAAGTGACGTCACGATGTCCCTAATTGTTCGCTTTTCACGAATCTCGTAGGGAAACGCGATTGGTCTATTCTTCCCTCAGCCACAGGAATATCCTCCGAACAGAAGAGAGTTGAGCGATAAACATAAATCGCAGTGCTTTTCATATTTCACCCCTTAATATCTCATTCTTCGCATTTCCTCGTGTTGGCATGTCAGCCACGCAGGTCCGTGAATCTCTGCAAATCTCACGATCTGATGTCTTGCACGGAGGTGCACGACCTCCTTCTCACCTGTGCAAACTTTCCCATGGTCGCTCACACACACACACCAGTGTGTGTGTGTGTGTGTGTGTGTGTGTGTGTGTGTGTGTGTGTGTGTGTGTGTGTTCATCGCCCTCTGCCTACATCGTCGAGGCAACCTTAGCGCACGTTCATTCGGAATCGATGCCTAGTTTATCGGAAAAGGCCCACTAATTTGTGTACACGTCATTTTTACGATATAATTTGAAGATCGTTGCAACAGTGATGAGAGGTTGGTTTGCATGGGCCACAATCATTTTCTCCCACTTGTTTTCTCCATCGATCGTCTGGACAGTTGTATGGGTGCCCATTACGGCTCTTTTCTCCTTGCATTTACAATTGTTTCAGGGTAATAGGAATGTAGGTACCGTCTAAAACCAACTGTGTCTCTGCATGTCGAAAACAAGATGGCGCTGTATTCATCACTGTGCCGTCACGCGCGGTTTTAGCGCCGCGAAATAGTTTGGTCTGGTAAAGCCTGTTCTTAATTGACGAATAAATATTCACCAAGTCTTGGCAAATTACTTATTGGCAAACATTCAGAAAAAATTCGGCAACTATTGCGCCAAGTCTTGGCAAATCTTTAGCTTCTTAATAGTTTGACGAAACCAAGCCGAGATCACTAAAAAAAAGTGACTTTTGTAATATGACATCAATCGGCATCCTTCCCATAACTTAAATGTGCAATGGTTGTAAATGTAAACAAAGCGACATATTTTTCCCGCTATGGTGCTCTGAGGGGATCTCACGCATGTAACGCGCCAATAGCTATTCGCATCACCTGTCGAGCCAATATACCTAGTCGTGGCAAATATTTGCCAAGTCTTGGCGAAAAACAATTAAAAACCGTAACACTTGATCAAATCTTCAGCGAATATATCCCCAGACTCGGCAAACTTGACTGAATACTTGGCCAGAATTTGCCAAGACTTGGTAAACACCAGTTAAGAACCGACTTTAGAAAAAAATTACGCATTTCTTTAGATAAGCCTCGCCACCCATCAACGAAGATAACCAATCATTGTATTAAAATTCTCTATCACTTACAACTTGTCATAGTAATGTAAGGAAAGAGAAACATTTTTTTACTTTCGAGCTCCTGAAATGTCAAGTAAATTTCGATGATATGCGATATTTCACATTGCTTATTGAATGTGAGGTGAGAAATACAAAGCACATATAAAATTTTGCAGAGAAACAACAAAGATAAAAGTTGATGTTTGAAAAAAAAGTCATAGCAATACAATGTGAAATGTCACATTGAGTAAGTTAGACGAGAAGTTCATACTGAAACAGGCACCGAAAGTTAGGCTGTCAATAAAAGTAACTCCACTCCTTGCGGCTAGAGTCAAAATCCATCCACCTTGTCGCTATGGAACTGCGGTGTCTCGCAAAAAGTTTCAAAGAATCTTAATGAATATATTGAAAGAAACCGGGAACTGAATAAACTGGCCGTATTGGCCAGAAGAGCTCAAAAGGGAATCAACATAACATACGTGCTGCACTTACTGACTTGCTTATCACGAAGCGACGAAAAGAGGGTGTCTTGGCCCGGGGGGAGTTACTTGTTGCTGGACCGAGGGGAGAGGCTGGTCAAGATGGGAATGGACTGCGGCCAGCGGCGTTCAGCACTCAAGAGTTCGTAGCGTCTTTCTTCCCTACTGCGTGACCCGTTCCACGCCTTATATTCACCGTGCCGACTCAACACCGCCGCGGCTTCCGCCGTCTAAGAAGTAATTAATAAACAGAGGGCAACTGTCGTTCTCTGCTGCTGGGCTGGCCTTATCGACTGGAATCTTCCTCCATCCCCACCAGAAATACCGCCCATCTGTCCCAACCCATTCAACACGCATGCGCCGGTGCCGTAACCCGGGGACGACGGACAATTGGTCAAACATATCCGATCACGTGACGTCGCCAGCCAGTGGGAGAGCTAGGAGTCGTGGCGTCACCGGCAGCGGCGCTGTCAGAGAAGAGCGGGGAGGGGGAAACATCCGGGCCGCTCCCCCTGGTGCCGTGAATTAATCAAGAGCGCCGCCACACAAATTGGCAACGGCGTGGCCAGCGTCAGTGGCCCTCCAGTCATGACGTCACGTCACGGAGACGACGCAGAAGAGGTGCGGAGTGGCACGTGTCCATGCCAACTCTCCTGAATCTGACCCTCCCCCTCCTTGGCCCCCGCAATCCCCCCCCCCCCCTCCCCCTACAGCCCGTGGTGCAGGCCCGCCTCTAACCTGTGTATTGCGTCCTGGGCTGTTGGTGTCTGGAGGAAAGCCCGTTGTCCTTCCTTTGCAATGCCCCTTCCTTCTGTCTCGCTCCTCTCGTTTACTGTGTAGTACACCTTTCCCTGAGCCTTCTGCGATTTGTTTCAGCATTTTTACTCTTTGTTAGCGTCGTCGCACTCTTCTCCCCATGCTACCTCACCCAGTCCCTAGAGGAGTTCCCCTGTCCACTGTGCTTTACCCATGGTCGTGATAAGACAGTTGTGGACGGTCAGCCCCTCTGCTTCTGTCTGTGTGTCTTCCTGGGCGTCTCTCTATCTGTCAGTCTTCCAGTTAGTGTATTCGTTTGTCTTTCAGTCTGTATTTCTGTATCAGTGTATGTCTGTCTCTGTCTCTGTCTCTGTCTCTGTCTGTCTGTCTCTGTCTCTGTCTGTCTCTGTCTGTCTCTGTCTGTCTGTCTCTGTCTGTCTGTCTCTGTCTGTCTGTCTGTCTCTCTGTCTCTGTATCTGTCTGTCTGTCTCTCTTTGTCTGTCTCTGTCTCTCTCTCTGTATGTCTCTCTGTCTCTCTCTCTGTCTTTCTGACTTTCTCTGTGTGTCTCTCTCTGTCTCTCTCTCTCTCAGTCTCTCTTTTTCTATGAGTCTCTCTTTCTCTCTCTCTCTCTCTCTCTCTCTCTCTCTCTCTCTCTCTTTCTCTCTCTCTCTCTCTCTCTGACTCTCTTTTTCTCTGTCTCTCTGCCTCTTTTTCTCTCTCTGTCTCTTCTTTCTCTCTCTCTCTCTGTCTCTCTTTCTCTCTGTCTCTCTTTTTTTTCTCTCTTTCTCTCTTTCTCTGTCTCTCTTTTTCTTTCTTTCTCTCTCTTCTTCTCTTTTTCTCTTTTTCTCTGTCTCTCTCTGTCTCTCTCTCTCTGTCTCTCTGTCTCTCTGTCTCTGTCTGTCTCTCTTTTTCTCTCTCTCCCCTTCACATACATACGTGCACACACACACACACACACACACACACACACACACACACACAGACACACACGCGCGCGCGCACGCGTACAGTTGAGTTCACACTGTCATAATTTCATGAGCTTCATGTATCTGGCAGACATTCTGCAGAGTGCTGAGCGCTTCCATCGATCGAGCGTCCATATGACCAGTTATTAATGTGTGGCTTTGTTCTCTCTCTTGTTTCCTCGCGTATTCTTTTCCTCCCTCACATTCTCTATCAAATCCTCAGCTCAACGTGGGTGTTTCCGTCCATTTCGTGCTCCTCGTGAATGCCAGAGAGGCAGAAGGTTGTGAGTGGGAAGAATATCATCAGTTCTATAAAGGACTCCGTGTCAAATTCAACAACATCCATGCGGCTACTTCCAGAAGAAAGTTATCGATATGACAGCGTTGGAAATTCTATGCATTGCAAAGGAAGTTCTCTCTGAAGAAAAGGGGAGAGAAAACATGACGCCAAAAGAGAGCTGGAGAAATGAAACTGGTTGTGGCGCTCGTGTTTAATGTCCACGCTTTTTGCTCTCGCCACTGTGAGGTCGACGTCAGACTTAAACTGGGTTTCCTGACAACAAGAGTTCTGGTGGTTTTGCTGGCCGTAATTATCATTGTTACGGGGATCTCATCGGAAACAGTATGTCCACTTCCACTAAACTCTTCGGATCCAGCCGCGGTGCTGCTTCCCGCCGAACCACGGAAGACTGAAGATTCCGATAAACTGTTCTGGCCCTCTTCCAGTTTGTCCGTCCGTATGTCGAGCGGGGGCACACTCATGCGGACAGTTTGTCTGGACTGACCACGATTCGTGGAGCTTTGCCCTCCACAATCAGCAAGCAATGGACAGATATTGGCAACGCAGTGGTGCTTTATGCCTAGCTTGGACATGACATGTTTCACTTACTAAACTATTTAAACATTCTTTGGGTGTCTTGCCCAGGCCTTGCCTTCCGATATGAAGGGACTTGATTAATAATTAATCATGTGTTTGGTTTGAGTGACTCCTGGGATTAAAGCAGTCCAAGAACTAACGACAGGTCATCAAGTTTCTCGCTTCAGGTGCCATGGAGCTCGAGTCTGCCTAAAGCTTTTTGCATGGTCTTGTAAATTGCACTTACGACTTTGAAATTAATATGAAAATGGTTTTTTCGTCTGCAAACAGCTTCTCCACCAAGGTGGAATTATGACGCCATACGATTCACTGGTGTGTAAGACATATGGGGCAGAACAAAGGGAAAGAATAACCAGAATCCAACTCTACACAATCCTTAATTAAGCCATACTCAGAGAATTCATCAACTCTGACTAAATTACATTTTTCATGTATTTTACTCCACTTAATTTGCATGTGACGAGTACATCCGGAAAGCCACGTACAGTGTGAACGATGCGATTCCTGATTTAACACAACATCTTAGAGATATTCTGAACCCATAAAAGGACAGTACTTTCCGTGCTCTGAATATTTAAAAGGATTATGACTGGTTGGAGGTGGCAACTGAGAACTTTCAGTGACAAATGCGCGCAAACTCAAACAGCCGAATCCGCTTGGCTTGGAGCATTCTACTGCGCATTAGAACAGTCGCCATTTTCCCCTTGAGTACACAGCACGGCACTATGCGTGTACTCTTCCTTTTGAAATTATGTGTTGCCGCACTGGCGTGTGATAGTGCACCAATGGATGGCGTCAGAACGAAAACAGCTATGTGGTATTACTTTTGGAGATGAGATGGTTACGTGATCTCAGTTCGAAATCTGAAAATTTTCCTTCATCTACTTAATCGAAATGTAATACGTGCTGGTCATTTGATATAACTCAACATTCCTTTGAAGAATATTACCACCAGCTTTCAACACCAGTCCTTCAAACACGAGCGTTCCAATAGAAGTTGTTTCTTTGCATGTCATGTAGTGCAGCGAGGGCAAATCATGCAGGACAACACATTCATGTTCTCATGTGCTTAACCACGACGAATGCGAGGAACCTAAACACAGCCATAACGACTTGTTCCTCTCTCACGAAAGAGCACGA
>JAWQFJ010028145.1:0-5000 GCA_034096865.1 Theodoxus fluviatilis | reverse complement strand
GTGCAACACGTTAGCGTAGCTACGGGACGTATGACCGAGTGTTGTGTGGATGGCTGGTAAGTGTCACACTGCACTTTTCGCAGACCGCATCGAAACCAGCGCAGCACGCCAAAGTCTTGTCGACTATAGTTGGTCTGGTTCTCTTTGGGAATAGGCACATTCAGTTTGGCAATGGGCGTTGGACAAAATGTCCTCGATTTTTTTTTTCATCACGTCAAATCGAAGTGTGTCACAGTAAAAACTGTGAAGATGCGAACATAAGCTTCTCTGTGAACAGTGGACAGTCGCTTAAACTGTTAAAGGTATAACTGGATGCAAATTGATATTCTTCTCGTGACTGATTATCTTGCAACGGCTTTTTTAGTACTGGAAACTACACAACTACACAAGAGCATGTCTTTGTTTGCCCTTTGATTTAGTGAACTCTTCTGTCATGAAAGGTTAGGGCGATAAAATGAGGCTGAGCTGTATGTACGAACGACCCCCCGGTCACGAGAGAAATGTGTTATTCGTTCGTAGCAGTGTGTATATCTACCTTGTGTGCGGTGACGCGACTGACACATTGCAGCTATTGTTCACCATAGCAACAAAAGGAATGAATGAGTGAATGATTATAAGAATGAAGAATGAATAAAGTTGTACGACCTATCAGCCTCTGTAGGCTACACATGGCCATTGACAACAAGATCTCAAGAGTTGGTTGGAGTACGACGAAGACAGTTCGGTTTCCTTAGTTGTTCGTCTTTTATGAATCGGGTGGGTAGACGCCGTGGGTCTATTCTCACCCCCAACCCACACGGGGGTCTATTCTCACCCCCAACCCACACGGGGGTCTATTCTCATCCCCAACCCACAGCGCTATTCAACGACGGAAAACTTTTCGTTAGGTTTGTGACATATTTGACCTCGTCCAAAAATCCTGGAACTCTGCTCTAGAGCGCCTCGAGAAAAGCCTCCGAAGGAAAATGTTCCATAATGAGGCGCAGGTGTTCTGGATCGAACATGTGCGTGTCGGAAGAGCGGCGCAACATCGACCACGCCCCAGCGCTTGCATGGGAAGCCCGCCCTCGGCTCCCGTCCCTACAGTGTGCAGTCGTCTGGAACCTGGAGCAAGAGAGGGCGTTACGCCCTCCTCAGAGTTCCCCTTGACCCATCGAAGAAGGATGACAGTCAACGATGATAAGACATGGATTGATTGTGTTCATGCAAGTAGTAGATATTCTTCGTAGTGAATCTGTAAATCTTTAAGGTGTTTTGAGAACTCTTTTAAGTGAGTAAACAAACAGGTATTTCCAGATTGCTTGATCCACTCCGGATTGGGAATAATCGAACTTAGACTTTCGGAGTACAGGTGATAATAGAGTCACGTTAACTATACCTGTCTACTGTGTATAGAAGCAGATTTTATCCCTCCAGGTTTACTGGAGGTCCTCACAGCTTTATCTGTCTGTCTGTCTGTCTGTCTGTCTGTCTGTCTGTCTGTCTGTCTGTCTGTCTGTCTGTCTGTCTGTCTGTCTGTCTGTCTGTCTGTCTGTCTGTCTGTCTGTCTGTCTGTCTGTTTGTGTGTCTGTGTGTCTGTGTGTCTGTGTGTCTGTGTGTCTGTCAGTCCCGACTTAACAGGTGATATAACTACTGGACGGATTTCCTTGACATTTTGCACACTTACTGGAAGTTAGGTACGATTGAATGTATAAAATTTTCAGAATCGAGGTTTGAAAAGAAAGTGACTTCTTACGTTTTGGTGTTGCCAAGAAAACGCTACAACAGAGCCCGAATGCAAAATGTGTGACGTGATCATTTGACGTCGAATAAAGTGACGCAATTTCGAGGAGATTGAACATTGGTGAAGGAGAAAGAAGGATTTTTTAAGATGCGGGTCGTTTCGTACCCTGGACGTTTCGTATACCTAGTCGTTTCGTACCCTAACCCTAACATTAGAGTTAGGGTTAGGGTTAGGGTTAGGGTTAGAGTTAGGGTTAGGGTTAGAGTTAGGGTTAGGGTTAGGGTTAAGGTTAGGGTAGAAAAGGTACGAATCGACTAAATGAGATACACAACGATCAGTGTACGAAACGTCCAGGGTACGAAACGTCCTGTATTCGATTTTTTTTATCCCTCCAGGTTTACTGGAGGTCCTCACAGCTTTATTGTTTTGTTTTTTAATGCCAAAACCTGGAGGTTCAGCACCAGCGGTTTTTATTTAAAATCCATATCCTACTTCAGTACCCCGTCTACGAAGATATCCATTAGACTTATCTACCTGTCAAAAATATGTCTTCAAGTCAGGAAACTTGTGAGTTTTATTATCAGGCACCAATGATTCCGTAATCTGAGCTGCCTGTTTTCATTTACAGCCACGTCTTTTCTCCACCCGAACCTGTCCATGCAGGCGCTCGCCGTGAGCGCTCGTCTCTGACCATTTTCTCACACTTTTCGAAGCGAAACGCGCCTCTGAGCCCCCCAAGACAATCGCGAATGGTGCTTTTGGGTTGCTGCAGCGAAACCCGCCCACAGTATGCTATTCATGTATTTGACTGAACCTCACATCATTTTGATTTGCATATTTAACGTTTTGATGACTTGGGCGAAGCACGCAGTTCTATTCAGACGCTGATAAGTCTTTTGCAAATTGGAAGCAGCAAAAAAAAAAAACTCCAACATTTATTTTGCTCGTTCATCAATGTTTTGAAAGAATAAAATGTCCACGAATATCTGCACAGTGTACAAAATTTAAACCTACCTCACCGAACGCTGACTTTTGATTGCGTGTTTCCACGGTTCGAGAACGCAGGAAAGACGCAGTAGGGAGCCGGCAGTGAAGCTAGGTGAAGGAAAATGAAATGGAGGACATAGTAAGAGGTTTAGGAAGCCGCGAATGAACTGGGTCAGGAAAGACACCCCCGGTGACATAAATTGTATCGATTCCTATGTCTCTCAGTCGTCCATCTTGTCAACCAAAGTAAGGCGAACCAAATTCCGTAGGCTGACGCCAGGAGCCGAGGAGCTCCGGAGGGAGCCGAATAGTGGGGCCTCTACAATTGCATTTGCAAAACGGAATGCCGCGACCAGGACAAGGGCGGGAGGCAGATCAGAGACAGCTGCGGAGAGCGGCCAGGAAGGTCGATGGGGAAGGCTAGAGTGGGAAGTAGCTAGGGATGGCAATGGCCAACCACTCTGGTTAGCAATGCAGTCCAACAGCACAGCAACTGTCAGCATATTGTTGACAGTCTAATTCATTTCGACCTAGATACGAGTTAATTAATAATGTACCATGGTCTGCCCCTCACCTCGAAGCCCCTCTCCGACCCCCCCCCACCCCCCACCCCCCCCTGCGTCCACTACCACCTCCATCCCTTTTACACACACACACACACACACACACACACACACACACACACCGGTCCCCGTCCATCTCCTTCCCCCTACCCCTACCCCTCTCGTCGTTCCGCCACTAAACGCGCTGTTTACATGCACGAGAGATAGAGGTTGAAGAGACTGATACCACAACACCTAATTATGACTTTCTTTTCAGCAGAAATGTTCGTGAGAAATGCGGAATGCTTTACATGCTTTACGTGTGTGCTTACGGAGCTAAAGATCAAACAGACGCATTAAAGCGTCCACGACTTAGATCTATTCGGCATCGTTCGTTGCTGGAAAAGAAAAAAACCATTTGTCAGTTTCGCCCCATTTAATCGTCGAAGGAGGAATACATTTTCTTTGAAAAGCTTGTAGAAAAAGGTGACGACAGTCATTGAGACCTTGTCGTTACGTCAGTGCTGGAAGAGGAAATTCCTGGTTCCGAGGATGCATATGTGCATAATGTGATGATGGACCACTGCGAATATGCGTTTTGTAACTTGGGGTTTCCGTAGTGTAGCGGCTATCACTTTCACCTCAGTTTGGAAAGCTCCACGGACGTGAGTTCCAACTGAAGAGCGGGGTATCGAGCGGCAGCCGCCGTATGCGCACTGGGAAATATTGGACTCCCCATGGCCAAAGAATATGGTGCTGTCCCTCAGTCTTCATGGTTTATCGCCTCTCCTCATCAGCTCCCAGACCTAGCAAGCAACCCATGAAGCAGTTTCAAGAGTTAGCAGTGCAGAGTGATAGTGAGACAGCAGTTTACATGTAGATAGCAAAAAGATAACTTTCAGTAGTGTCCGATCATGAATCCTGACCCTGGAGTTGTTACTCAGTTGCAGGCAATGCAGTGGCTGTGTAAACTCAATGTTGGAGTGGCGTGTGCCATTGAAGGTGCTGGTGTCATCCAGACGCATTCTGTCCTTCTGTCGAGTGCGTCTCTCCTCCTCCAGCCTCTAGGTCTGTTCCGGAGCTTAACTCTCCAAACTCTCTTTCAGCAGCTTACAACTTCACAGAAAAAAAACCCTCATCAAGAACAAAATTTGAAATCAGCCTTCCATCAAGGGTTCTTCTCATCTTGTTTTAGTGATGTGGGCAAGAAAGAAAAGCACAAACGTCTTGCGCAAACTAAAATCGTAACAATGGCTACTCATCGCCTTTTGGATTCAGCCTCAACGGAAAACTGTCTCTGCCTGGGAGAAAACTCCCGTGCATTTGGTCATATGATGCTGGAGGTTCTCGTCTTCTTCGTGATTGTAAAGAGCATCTGCCTGGACAGCAAAACACTACCATACCAGAACCGCCCTCCATGATCTGCTCTCTCTACTGATACATAAATTATCTCCTCCTCTCCTCTCCCCTTCAATATCCACCACACCTACACCACCCCCACACTCACTACACCCAACTCTAAATCCCTCTCTAATCACTCATCTCTCATACATCATCTATATACTATATCCTAATCTCTTCTACTACCCAAGACCCCTCCTCCCCTATCCTTCCTCCTCCTCCTCTCTCCTCCTCCTCCTCTCTTTTTCTCCCTTTCCGCCCCTTTCTTCTCTCCTCAACCTACTACATACCTCATACATCATAACCTCCTTCCCCTCCCCAATCTTCTTCCTCTCCTCCTATCTCCT
>JAWQFJ010028141.1:0-28413 GCA_034096865.1 Theodoxus fluviatilis | reverse complement strand
AATTTGACAGATGCAAGGATGTGAATTGACCTTATTGAGCCGCTTTCTTTTGCTTTTCCTGTTCATGTCTGCTGAATTGACACCTTGGGCTGTTTCCTGTCGCATATGCTCGCAAAGTGAGGCTTCCGTGTCTGATGGAATTTGCTCAGAGTGCTGGGTACATGTCCTCAATGCAGATATACCAGTGACGTGATGTAGCATACAACTGATCTCTTTTATTAGTTTGGAAACAGCCAGGGAAATAAGATGTGCCTTTAGGAACAATTACGTGGAGAATCGAAATGGGAGATGACTTGTGCACGAATCGTCAGCGCATTGGCGTGCACGCCTTTCATGCAAGACGTGTCATCACCAATATTACCGCCGCGCACGAAATTTCACTGCAGAACTGGGACGGTGAATGCACTCCTGAACCATGGGCGCCCTGCACGTACCAATCGAGTCTGCGGCTGAACTGCTTTCAGGCTAGAACAGCCGTACTTGCCATAGCCTTGTTTGCTGCTCTCACGGCCGCGTGCATTTCCCAACCACGGTCGTCGTTGGGCAACTTGCATGACTTGTCGACTCTCATCCTTCTAGGGGGCGACATACATGCCAACCCTAGGCCAACCGTATCTGTGCAAACAGAAACAACTTTCCCTTACGAACGATAGAGAGTGACACCGACATTTAAAATGACATACACTCTCTGAATGAAGAGATGAACGGTTTCATCTCCGAGGTTGAGAACAAAGTCAGGATGCACGAGGATCAAGCAGACAAGATTGAAGTAATTGTAAACAGAAACAACGTCACATTTCTGGGTCTACTTGAGCAGGAGCACGAGTCCTACTGGACTTGCCATCAGTCGGTGCTACAGCTCTTCAGAGAGATTCTCCCTGGGATGAACTTGACTGAGAGGGACATGAGGGTGCAGCGTCTGGGACCGCGCACAGGAAACTACAAGAACGGTCCGCGTCCAGTGATCGTCGAGATGACGACATTCCTCGACAAACTGTCTCTGCTCAGATTTGGCCGGGACGCTCTCAGGTGCCGAGGTGTAAGAATTACGAGCGAGCTCACAAGTAGGCAGATCCGAATCCTGAACGACCTAAGGGAACAAGGACATGAAGCCTACTACAAGAACAACAAGCTGTGGTTTAGAGACAAGAGGCAAGTCACCAGAGAGTTTGACACACGACAGTCGGGCAGAGGACGCGGACAGGGACGAGGAAAACGAGGAAGAAGGGGACACCGGGCCGACCAGCAGACAACGATGGGATCCCGTTCTCACGCTGAAAGCCACGCTCTCCCAGGACATGAGCGACCACCGGTGTATGACAGCGACCAGCGTTCGAAACCTGACACGCTAATGAAATTATCATGGCACTACCCGGACCAGGATCCACGCGGCCAGAACCAGCAGACGTTCCCCCAAGCCCGCGATGATCCATGCGCTCCTGCACTCTCAGGTTTGCGACACCCAGATGAACCTCCAGTCCCGCAGGACACCGGGGTGTGTGGATGGAATATTTCTTGGGAGGGCAGGCGTCGAAGAGAACCTTCCCGACATAGCACCGAATCAGAACGGAGATGGAAGGCTATAAGGAGGGTGCTGTCTTCTCGGACTGGATTACCATCTAAGGAGGGTGCCAACATCCACAAGGCCCAGAGTTCGTCGGAGGAGGGACTGAGCGACGTGTCCGAGGGCTCGGAGACGACGACACAGCTGGCGGCAGCGGCAAACGGTCTTCCAGACGCTTGCCGCAAGGATGCTGTGTGTACAGGCCAGTGTGAAGATTCTGACCACCCGGAGCCTTTCCTTGATGCCGCGCAGCCAAGTGTCAACGTGGAGACTGAGGTTGAAATGGAAACAACCAACAAAGGAGCTGCTTTTCGAGGAAAGAGACAGCAAACGGTGCTGGACTGGCTACAAAGCCAGCCTAACCGGCCGGGGAACTTGGAAGGCACCGAAGTAAGCAGTGGTGATGGCAGGAAAAGTCCACCGGTTCAGCCAACCCGTCGTCTGCCTGGTATGGTCGACTTTGACATGCTACCATCTCTCGAGAGGCGGAAGAAGCCCAGCAGCTCTGATGTTGTGGCCCGTGCCCATTGCGAGAGGTTGCTGTTACGCATGAAGTCAATCGTCTGAGATCACTTGGCATTGTGACACTGCTGTGTTGCAATATAGAGGGCTTATCATCCAAACTCTCTGAGCCGGGGTTCCTTGACTACTTAGATCGCTTTGATATTTGTTGTATTTTGGAGACCTTCACTTCCAATAGTTTTTACTTTAGTATTTTTTCTTGATGATTACAAGGTACTGCATTCCCCAGGAATCAAACTCAGTTCACATGGTAGAAATTCAGGAGGAGTTGTCGTGTTATGCAATAGATCGGTAGCAGCTTATACAACTAGCCTAGAGACAAACTGTCATAACATCCTAACCTTCAGAATCTGCCACACCATCTTCAGTGATACGATCATAATATGTGCCTACATCCCACCTGTAGACTCTCCCTATTATACTAAGAGAGGAACTTCATGCAATCTAATACTGATAGATCTGCTTTTGAAATTCCAAGAAATGTATCCTCAGTCGGTAATTTTGATTTGTGGGGACTTAAATGCCAGAATAGTCGATTGGGATACCCACCGTGAAGCTGAAGAGGAAACTGAAGACATCGACGTTGGTTTGCCTTGCTCATCATGTCCATGCACTTCCATCAGGGTTAGGAGGTCCGAAGATGTCAAAATCAATAGCTTTGGGCAAATCTTAAGGAACCTATGTAAAGTGCACCATATCGTTGTTTTGAATGGAAGCACAGATGGAGACAGATTAGGGCGGCATACATACATATCAACTCATGGAAATAGTTTGATAGATTATGGTCTTTTAGTTGCTGACCATGTACCTCATTCCGTGGATTTAAATGTTGCCGCCCGAATCGAATCTAACCATATGCTTCTAGAATTTATATTTGGTCCAAAGCAATTGCCACTAAATAATCCTCTGACGACAAAAACGTACTCTAAATTGGCTTGGGATCCGGGAAAAGAGGACTTATTCCTCACCCAGATCCACTCACAAGAATTCGATGAAAAGCTCATTAGAGCAACAACAGAAATGAACACTTCAATAGATACAGCATTACTAACTCTCACGCAAGCAATAGTAGAATGTGGGGAAAGCATGATAATAGAGATTAAAGTTCGATGCAAGGCTTCTAGAACAAAACGCGCCACTTGGTTCGACCAAGAATGTAACCAAAAAAAACTAGATACTCGAAATGCTCTCAAACAATATAGGAGACAAAAGTCAGTTTAAAAAAAGGAAAACTATCTATCCTTACGGCGGCAATATAAAGCCTCTATAAAGAAAAGAAAAAGAACTACTATGCTGAAGCGCGCAATACGCTTCTGAACTGCTGTAGAGATTCTCATTCCGTTTGGTCTCTGATCAAGAAGTCCACCAGGCACTCAGCTCTTCAGCCTGACATTGACTTAGAAACATGGGCGACACATTTCAACAAAGTCTTTCAGAGTGATGGTACTTTCCAATATGAGGTCTCTGTTGATGAATACTCAGTGTACCATAATGAACTTGATGCTCAAATAAGCCAGGACGAGGTCAGATGTGCCCTTAAGAACATAAGACCATCCAAAGCTCCAGGGCTTGATGGGATACCTGGGGGCTGCCTCAAAGCAGCAGGAGAAAAAATAATTCCATTTCTGACCAAATTGTTTAATGCCATGTACGACCTTCATTATTTTCCGCAATCTTGGTCACGTTCTCTAATTATCCCAATACATAAAAAGGGTGATATCCTGAACACTGATAATTATAGAGGCATATCCTTATTGAACGCAATGTCTAAGATGTTCCCAGCAATCTTAACAAGACTCATGAGAACATGGATGACAGTTGAAAACAAAATGAGTTTGGAGCAGGCTAGGTTTCGAACCCAGCACTCAATAGTCGACCACATCTTCACACTTTACTGTATGATTCTTAGGCATGTGTACGGAGATAGGCGAGGAAAACTGTACGTTGCCTTCGATTCTGTGAATCGTCCACAACTGTGGAAAGTCCTTAAAGGAGCATGTCTCTCAACGAAATTCATATTAATGTTAAAGGCCATGTACAGTAAAGTCTAAGCATGCGTGCGGTGGCGTCACGTGATATCGGACTTTTTCGACTGTCCAGTCGGACTGAAACAAGGAGCATTAGAGAGTCCTTCCATACTTTTTCTGTACATTGATACAGTAGCAGACTATATAAGAGCAAACGGTAAACATGGTGTACAACTAATGTCAGGCATGGCCGAAATATTCCTTTTGCTATTCGCTGACGATGTAGTACTGCTGTCAACTTCACCAGTGGGTCTTCAAAACCAAATTAACAACCTGGCATATATATCGAAGTCTTTAGGTCGGACGATAAACAAAGAAAAAACTAAAATTATGGTGTTCAGAAAAGAAGGACATTTGGCTGCTGGAGAAAGATGGTTTCTAGATAATACAATACTCTCTCTCTCTATCTATCTATCTATCTCTCTCTCTCGCTCTCTCACTCACTCACACACACACACACACACACACACAACACACACACAATCACACACAACACACGCACACACAATAACACACACAAACACACACACACACACACACACACACACACACACAAGACATATTTCATTTCGTACATCAGTTTTATTTCGAGAAAACTTACACGAGTGTACAGCTATACGTACACACCACGGGTCCGCTCTCCAGACACCACTATCCAATTGTGCCTCCGTCCGCTTGGGATGGAAGCATGGGTAATGCTGAAAAGAGGAAATTCAAACGGATGGATGGATGGATGGATGGATGGATGGATGGATGGATGGATGGATGAGATGGATGGGAGGGATGGGATGGATGGATGGATGGATGGATGATGGATGAGATGGATGGGAGGGATGGGATGGATGGGTGGGTGGATGAATGAATGGACTGATGGATGGATGGATGGATGGGATGGATGGGAGGGATGGGATGGATGGGATGGATGGGATGGATGGGATGGATGGGATGGATGGGATGGATAAATGGATGGATGGATGGGTGGGTGGATGAATGGATTGTCTGATTGATGGATTGATGGATGGATGGATGGATGGATGGATGGATGGATGGATTGATGGATGATGGATGAATGGATGGGATGGATGGGACGGATGGGATGGTTGGGATGGATGGGATGGATGGGATGTATGGGATGGATGGATGGATGGGTGGATGGATGGATGGATGGATGATGGGTGAGATGGATGGGATGGATGGGATGGATGGATGGATGGATGGATGCATGGACGGATGGATGGATGGGTGGGTGGGTGGATGGGTGGATGGATGGGGGGGTGGATGGATGGATGGATGGATGGATGTATGGATGGATGGATAGATTTATGGATGGATAGATGGATGGAAGGATAGATGGATAGAGTTTTATAATATATCAACCTTTGTAGGCAATTGCGAGAATCAATGGAACTGGTGAGAGTAAAGGCAAGCCAGATCACAAGTTCTTTGTCATCCACCTCTCACGAATCGCACAGGGAGGTGCAGGGGGGTCTATTCTTACCCCCATCCCGCAGGGGGGTCTATTCTTACCCCCATCCCGCAGGGGGGTCTATTCTTACCCCATCCCGCAGGGGGGTCTATTCTTACCCTCTCCCGCAGAGGGGTCTATTCTTACCCCCAATTCGGAGGAGGGTCTATTCTTACCCCATCCCGCAGCGGGGGGTCTATTCTTACCCCATCCCGCAGGGGGGTCTATTCTTACCCTCTCCCGCAGAGGGGTCTATTCTTACCCCCAATTCGGAGGAGGGTCTATTCTTACCCCATCCCGCAGGGGAGTCTATTCTTACCCCCATCCTGCGGGGGGGTCTCTTCTTACCCCAACCCGCAGGGGAGTCTATTCTTACCCCCATCCTGCAGGGGGGTCTATTCTTACCCCATCCCACAGGGGGGTCTATTCTAACCCCCGATTCGGAGGAGGGTCTATTCTTACCCCCATCCCGCACGGGGGTCTATTCTTACCCCCATCCCGCAGCGGGGGGTCTATTCTTACCCCATCCCGCAGGGAGGTCTATTCTTACCCCCATCCCGCAGCGGGAGGTCTATTCTTACCCCATCCCGCAGGGGGGTCTATTCTTACCCTCTCCCGCAGGGGGGTCTATTCTTACCCCATCCCGCAGCCGGGGGTCTATTCTTACCCCATCCCGCAGGAGAGTCTATTCTTACCCCCAACCTGCAGGGGGGTCTATTCTTACCCCCAATTCGCAGGAGGGTCTATGCTTACCCCCATCCCGCAGGGGGTCTATTCTTACCCCCATCCCGCAGGGGAGATAAACAACTGGAGAACAGATCACTACAAACGCATTCGTTATTGCCAGAATGAGAACATGATGAAAAACTCTGGCATTCAAACGTGGTCATCCAAGCTTGCAATGAACGAGACTGCATGACCACAAACGAAGCGCGAGTGAAAGAACTTATTAACTGAGAGGGAAGCACCCTTTGTCCAAAGCTGCACACCAAAGACCAGACAGCACTCTGAGAGAGCAAACCTCCACCAAGGACGCCACACGTTCTCTTCCATGGCCTGCATACTGAACTCAGGCAGGCTGTTCTGCCAGACAGGCATGACGCTACGATGTCTAGTTCATTTTAGGGCAGAAAGCGATTTATCCCTCCAGGTTTACTGGAGGTCCTACAGACTTTATCCCTCCAGGTTTACTGGAGGTCCTACAGACTTTATCCCTCCAGGTTTACTGGAGGTCCTACAGACTTTATCCCTCCAGGTTTACTGGAGGTCCTACAGACTTTATCCCTCCAGGTTTACTGGAGGTCCTACAGACTTTATCCCTCCAGGTTTACTGGAGGTCCTACAGACTTTATCCCTCCAGGTTTACTGGAGGTCCTACAGACTTTATCCCTCCAGGTTTACTGGAGGTCCTACAGACTTTATCCCTCCAGGTTTACTGGAGGTCCTACAGACTTTATCCCTCCAGGTTTACTGGAGGTCCTACAGACTTCATCCCTCCAGGTTTACTGGAGGTCCTACAGACTTTATCCCTCCAGGTTTACTGGAGGTCCTACAGACTTTATCCCTCCAGGTTTACTGGAGGTCCTACAGACTTTATCCCTCCAGGTTTACTGGAGGTCCTACAGACTTTATTCCTCCAGGTTTACTGGAGGTCCTACAGACTTTATCCCTCCAGGTTTACTGGAGGTCCTACAGACTTTATCCCTCCAGGTTTACTGGAGGTCCTACAGACTTTATCCCTCCAGGTTTACTGGAGGTCCTACAGACTTTATCCCTACAGGTTTACTGGAGGTCCTACAGACTTTATCCCTCCAGGTTTACTGGAGGTCCTACAGACTTTATTAGTCTGTCTGTCTGTGTGTGTGTGTGTGTGTATCTGTCTGTCCCGACTCCACGGCTTATATCTCAAAAACTACTGCACGGATTTCCTTGACGTTTTGCACACTAACTGGAAGTTAGGTCCGATTGAATGTATCAAATTTTCAGAATCAAGGCTTGAAGAAAAAATGTTTTTTTAAGGTCGTACACTCCAGAGCGCCGCCTCAAATACGCCGTTCATGGAATGGCGAAATTGCGTAATGTTTGACGTCATTAATAACGTTACGTCATTTGCAAGTAGAATTTTGAGGATAATGGATTTCGTACACTCGGAAGCACCTCCCTCGATACTCAATAGATGTAAGAGCCTAATCGAGTCAAATTCTTTTCCTACGTTCACAAAACAACATTTGGCTTTTTTGTATTATAAACGTCTACCAGCAGACGCAAAAAAGCGATACTACGCTGTGTTGGCGTCAAATTCATTCCATTTGTGAAACCGATAAAGTATATGTACCATCTAGATCGTTGCCTTCGCTGGTTAAAAGCCTGGAATCGCCCAGCGAACTAACTGAATGTCAACACAATCACACGGCACTGTTGTACATTTGCAGTCAACGTAAGATCTCGTACGACGATTTGATTCAAGGCTTAGTGCTAATTGTTTTGATGGTCTGGTCTCAGTGTCACAAAAATATGATGATTTAATCAATCCCTGACCCGGAAATGTTGGGGACAACGACCATTTCAGCGTAATGACATCGAGTCAAACAGAGTTATCTTTCCTACTTCAGCAAATATATATGTTGAACCTCTACCAGCAGACGCCAAAATGCGATACTACGAGAAGAATATTGACGTTGATGGGTTAGATCCGTATGAAATACCAAACAGTTCATGCTATCATCCATTTTTCTACAATTTACAGTGCAAAATACGAACCACGGGGGTTTATGACAAGGTCGTTATAAATGCTTCATATACATACAAGTTTTCAATGGCACAGTTGGTAGAGCATTGGGCTCTTGGTCATGCATGACCAGGTTCGATTCTGCGCTGAAACGTTTTTTTTCTTATCTTTTTTCGAGGGGTTGTGGGTTTGAACCCGACCTGGTTTTTTTTGTTTGTGTGTGTGTGCGTTTTTTCCTCCTCTTTTCTCGGAGGCTGCGAGTTCGAACCCGATCTTCTTTTTTTTCTCCAAAACCTGGAGGTTCAGCGCCAGCGGTTTTTATCCCTCCAGGTTTACTGGAGGTCCTACAGACTTTGTCTGTCTGTCTGTCTGTCCCGACTTAACGGCTTATATCTCAAAACCTACTGCACGGATTTCCTTGAGATTTTGCACACTAACTGGAAGTTAGGTCTGATTGAATGTATCAAATTTTCAGAATCGAGGTTTGAAGAGAAAGTGGTTTTTTAAGGTCGTACACTCCAGAGCGCCTCCCCAAATACGTGGTTCATGGAATGGCGAAATTGCGTAATGTTTGACGTCATTAATAACGTTACGTCATTTGCAAGTAGAGTTTTGATCCTATAATTATGCCAGGAGAAGAATTTCGAAACACCTGGGGAGGTAGGCAATTTGATGGAATGGCGAAATTCCAACATGTGCGACGTCATCAATAACGTGACGTCATTTGCGAGGACAGTTTATAGGAGAATGAATTTAGATAGATAGATATGTCCTCAGATGTCTTAGGCCGCGAGGCCTTTATCTGATCTTTTGATCAGTACTTATGGCTACTCTCACTTTTTACTACCCTAGTTCTAACGATCTTAAAAGATCCTCCCTATTCTCTATACTTTTCTTCCGGTGGCTTATGAGTGGCAGAGAGTGGTATATGTGGCAACAGCGGGTGGCCAACATCATCACAGTACATGTAGTCTTTGAACATCGTGTCAATTCTGTTTTTGAAGCTGTTTAATGACAAACACTGAATTTGAGAACACTGGTAAAGGAGAAAGAATTATTTTTTACAATGCGGGTCGTTATCCTGGGCATTTTGTACCTAGTCGTTTCGTACCCTTTAGGGTTATGGTTAGAGTTAGAGTTAGGGTTAGGGTTAGAGTTAGGGTTAGGGTTAGAGTTAGGGTTAGGGTTAGGGTAGAAAAGGTACGAATCGACTAAATGAGGTACGCAACGACTATGGTACGAAACGTCTTGTATTCGATTTATTTTCCCTCCAGGTTTACTGAAGGCCCTCACAGCTTTATTGGGGGCTTTTTAATGCCAAAACCTGGAGGTTCAGCGCCAGTGGTTTTTATCTGTCTGTGTGTGTGTGTGTGTGTCTGTCCCGACATCACGGCTGATTTCTCAAAAACTACTGGACGGATTTCCTTGACATTTTGCACACTAACTTGAAGTTAGGTCCGATTGAAATGTATCAAATTTTCAGAATCGAGGCTTGATGTGAAAGTGGTTTTTTAAGGTCGTACACTCGACATCGCCTCCCCAAATACTCCATTCATGGAATGGCTAAATTGCGAAATGTGTGACGTCATCAACAACGTGACGTCATTTGCGAGTAGAGTTTTGAGGATAATGAATTTCGAGAACATTGGTGAAATGATAAAGAAGGATTTTTTACGATGCAAGTAGTCAATTCATGGAATGGCGACCAACTCCACAGCCAAGCCCCTTTCTCGCTCTATCTCGCGTGGTAACAGATGCAGATGGCAAAATGGCTTCCACATGAACGCAGATTCATTGCGTTGTATTCCGGACATCATTTGTGTCTCATTTTTGCCAGACGGTGAGAAGATTTCTCAGACTGTAATAGACAGGCGTATGAATAAGTACTACTCATTGCCCTCCCGGTTTACTGGAGGTCCTACAGACTTTATCCCTCCAGGTTTACTGGAGGTCCTACAGACTTTATCTGTCTGTCTGTCCCGTCTTCACGGCTGATTTCTCAAAAACTACTTGACGGATTTCCTTGACATTTTGCACACTAACTGGAAGTTAGGTCCGATTGAATGTATCAAAATTTAAGAATCGAGGCTTGAAGAGAAAGTGGTTTTTAAGGTCGTAAACTCGACATCGCCTCCCCAAATACTCCATTCATGGAATGGCCAAATTGCGAAAAGTGTGTCGTCATCAACAACGTGACGTCATTTGCGAGTAGAGTTTTGAGGATAATGAATTTCGAGAACATTGGTGAAAGGATAAAGAAGGATTTTTACGATGCAAGTAGTCAATTCATGGAATGGCGACCCACTTTACAGCCACGCCCCTTTTCTCGCTGTATCTCGCGTGGTTACAGTTGCATGCGCCAAAATGGCTTCCGAATGAACGCAAACTAACTGGTTGCATTGTATTCTGGACAGCATTTGTGTCTCATTTTTGCCAGACAGTGAGAGGATTTCTCAGACTGTGATAGACAGGGGTATGAATAAATACTACTCATGTTATTTAGACGAAATTAAGATCTATTAGCAAGCGGATTAAACGGTGGAAGTGACAGCTCGGTGCTTCAGATCAATGCGGAAAAAATTAATCAGCACAGTATGTATCGACTTTCTTTCCATCTTTACGCTGCTAAGCAGAAGATGAACCATCCTCATTGCTCGTGCAAGGCTGGGTAAGTGTTGTTGGTTTTTTAATCATGTATCTGTTACGTGTTTGATGGAGTAAGCTAAGCTCGTATTCCAAAATTTTATAACGTACACTTGAAGTGTTGTGTGTTAAGCCAAAAAACTTCCGCAACTGTCCTTCGCATGCACTGACTGTCCTATGCACGGACTGTCCTTTGCATTAACTGTCCTTCACACATACTGTTCTTTGCACTGACTGTCCGATGCACTGACTGTCCTATGCACTTTCACACTGACCAGTGCACGGAATGACCGGCATGTGTCCGAAGCACTGGTGAGCGCGACATGTCAGTGTGAAGGACAGTTAATGCAAAGGACGGTCAGTGCAAAGGACAGTCCGTGCATAGGACAGTCAGTGCGAAGGACAGTTGCGCAAGCTTTTTGGCTCCACACACAACACTTCAAGAGTAGGTTCTACAATTTTGGAATGAGAGCTTAGGTTACTCCATCACATCAAACACGTAACAGATAAATGATATAAAAAAAACAACAACACTTATACAGCCTTGCACGAGCAATGAGCAGTTATGTTCAATTTCAAATGCAGATCTGAGACTCACCCCCGCACAGACTCCTTTGCTTTTATTCAGCCGGTTGAGAATTAGCTGCTCGTGTGGCCACGGAAACGAACGATATAAATGCTTTACAAGCACTCCGCCACATCAATTCTCTCTCAGCTGGTAGAGCGTTAGACTCTTGGTCATGCATGACCAGGTTCGATTCTGCGCTGAAACGTTTTTCGAGAGGTTGTGGGTTCAAACCCGACCTGGTTTTTTGTGTTTGTATGTGTGTGTTTTTTCCCCCTCTTTTCTCGAGAGCTTGCGGGTTCGAACCCGATTTGAAAAAAAATTTTAATGCCAAAACCTGGAGGTTCAGCGCCAGCGGTTTTTATGAACGCTCAAAGCACACGACAATGTCATCAATAGTTTGACGTCATCCACTTCGTGATATGCGATAAAATTTCTCTTTTTGGTCGCAATTCCAAAAGTAGGTTGCATATAACGTCCACGATTTAATAGACTATCTCTTTGACAAAACTTCGATCTTTCACAACATGTCATCAGGGTTTGTTTTGAACTGTTTGAATTATTTTGCTAACTTCTTCACACTTCACTTGTCCCGTAGTCTGAACGACCGTTGGGGCACCACAGATGATCTGGCAACCAGTTCTCTCCATTCCTCTCGCCTCTCGGACTGTCTCAAGGCTTCGCTGAGCCTCATCCCTGTCCACTCTGAGACGTTGTCCTCCCATCTTTTCCTTTGTCTGCCTCTCCTCCTCCCTCCTTTTACTGTGCCTTGTAACAGTCTTGGCAAGCCCTGACGATCGTGAGACGTGCCCATACCACTTCAGTTTGCGTCTTTTCACAGTGGTCAGTAGTTCTTCATGGGGCCCGATGGCTTGCCTGATTCTGTTTCGGACTTCCTCGTTTGTGATGCGGTCCTTGTAGGAGATGCCGAGGAGTCGTCGAAAGCATCTCATTTCCATGGCCTGTATCCTTCTCTCCAAGTCAGCTGTTAGTGTCCATGACTCACAGGCATACAAAAATATGGACATGACCAGGGCGCGCATCAGTCTGATCTTTGAGCTGAGGGCTATGTTCCTGTCCTTCCAGATGGTCTTGAGTTTTGTGAGTGCTGCTGTGGTCTGAGCAATTCTGGCGAGTATTTCAGGTTTGGATCCTGCATCTGTGACAATTGCTCCCAGGTATTTGAAGCTGTTGACGGTTTCCAGTTTCTCGCCACAGACCTTGATGTCAGTGCTGATGCCGTTGGTGTTGTTGGTCATCAGTTTGGTCTTCTCTGCACTGATCTGCATGCCAAAATTTGTGGAGATTGTGTCTAAGCGCTCCACTAAGTTCTCCAGCTCCTTTTCACTTCCGGCCAGGCCATCTATGTCGTCAGCAAAACGTAAGTTTGTGATTGTTCTGCCGCCAATGCTGACTGTTCCCTCGTGGTCTTTTAGGGCGTCAGTCATTATTCTTTCCAGGAAGATGTTGAAGAGGGTGGGAGAGAGCAAACAGCCTTGTCTCACTCCGACTGTGGTTCTGAACCAGTCCTCAATGCTGCTGTTGAAGTATACGGCGCTTGTGGCATTGTCATACAGGTGTTCTATGACTCTGATCAGGTTGGCGTTGATGTTGTACAGCCTCATGGTAGCCCACAGTGCTGCATGCCACACCCTGTAGAAAGCCTTCTTAAAGTCCACGAAGACGTGGTAGAGATCCTGTTGGTGTTGTAGGTACCTCTCGCACAGTATCCTGAGGTTGAAGATCTGCTCAGTTGTACTGCGCCCTTGTCTGAAGCCTGCCTGTTCTTCAGCGATGATCCTCTCAGCTTGTGGTTTCAATCTGTTCAGTAAGATCTTCAGCATGTCTTTGCTCGGGTGGCTGATGAGGCTGATAGTTCTGTAGTTCTGGCATAGCTGTAAGTTGCCTTTCAATTTTTGATAACTAACTCATTAATTAACTAACGAACCAAGGTAAATCTCCTTGGCGAAGATAACTTCTTACCTCTAGGGAATCACCGTGATAGTCACTGAGCGACTAACATCTCCTGCTGCGTTCGAGAGCCTGCACATGTACGTGCCATTGTTTTCCCTGGTAGCATGGACAAGAGTTAACTGGTAGTCGTCAGCGTTGGGTGCTTTCGGGAAACCGGTGCTGTCCTGCAATAACAATAAGACATCCCCAGGTTGCTGTTACTCTCTGCATGAGGTCAGGATGACCCATAACCAAGCTCAAGGGTCTGAGGTATTGTCATCATGTGTACTCCAGTATCAATACATCTCATTATCATCGTCGTCGTCGTCGCCGTGAGCAATTTCCGACGTTACGTTGTTGAGCTTTGTTGTTACCTTTGGTAACGTGGCAGTCTCATTACGCATTTCCCCACTGCAGGTCGAGTAGTTTTGATTGGTTGTTTCATTTCATGACATTAAAAGCACATTAGCATCAAAAGGAGAGGTTTTTGGAGACCCTCTTTCGATACATATGAATCATCAACATGATTTCACATTCAGTCAATCCCTCTTGATTGAAGAGACGACTGAATGAAAACATTTAACAGTGGGGTAGGATATAGCATTCACAATTAAAGGGAGATAACCTTCACCAGTCATATCTTCTAGTGCGTGAGGCTTATAGAGTGGATCTACTATCGAGAACAACGGATCTGTGTAGTGTGGAGGGGTGAGGAGAGAGTTTATGACTGGTGAGGTTATTCCCTTTAATTGTTAGATGTAATCCTACCCCACTGTTAACAGTGTGTGTTTATCATTCGTAAACAAAATACTATCTTGTACTAGGATGTAGAAGGTGTGTGTGTGACGTTGACTGCGTGGTAAGTGTAGGGTAATCGGGTCATTGAGTTTATGGATAGGAGGTGATGATGGCGTTATAGTGTGAAGTACTCAGGGGGACGAGGGTCTCCAAAAACCTCTCCTTTTGATGCTAATGTGCTTTTAATGTCATGAAATGAAACAACCAATCAAAACTACTCGACCTGCAGTGGGGAAATGCGTAATGAGACTGCCACGTTACCAAAGGTAACAACAAAGCTCAACAACGTAACGTCGGAAATTGCTCACGGCGACGACGACGACGATGATAATGAGATGTATTGATACTGGAGTACACATGATGACAATACCTCAGACCCTTGAGCTTGGTTATGGGTCATCCTGACCTCATGCAGAGAGTAACAGCAACCTGGGGATGTCTTATTGTTATTGCAGGACAGCACCGGTTTCCCGAAAGCACCCAACGCTGACGACTACCAGTTAACTCTTGTCCATGCTACCAGGGAAAACAATGGCACGTACATGTGCAGGCTCTCGAACGCAGCAGGAGATGTTAGTCGCTCAGTGATTATCACGGTGATTCCCTAGAGGTAAGAAGTTATCTTCGCCAAGGAGATTTACCTTGGTTCGTTAGTTAATTAATGAGTTAGTTATCAAAAATTGAAAGGCAACTTACAGCTATGCCAGAACTACAGAACTATCAGCCTCATCAGCCACCCGAGCAAAGACATGCTGAAGATCTTACTGAACAGATTGAAGCCACAAGCTGAGAGGATCATCGCTGAAGAACAGGCAGGCTTCAGACAAGGGCGCAGTACAACTGAGCAGATCTTCAACCTCAGGATACTGTGCGAGAGGTACCTACAACACCAACAGGATCTCTACCACGTCTTCGTGGACTTTAAGAAGGCTTTCTACAGGGTGTGGCATGCAGCACTGTGGGCTACCATGAGGCTGTACAACATCAATGCCAACCTGATCAGAGTCATAGAACACCTGTATGACAATGCCACAAGCGCCGTATACTTCAACAGCAGCATTGAGGACTGGTTCAGAACCACAGTCGGAGTGAGACAAGGCAGTTTGCTCTCTCCCACCCTTTTCAACATCTTCCTGGAAAGAATAATGACTGACGCCCTAAAAGACCACGATGGAACAGTCAGCATTGGCGGCAGAACAATCACAAACTTACGTTTTGCTGACGACATAGATGGCCTGGCCGGAAGTGAAAAGGAGCTGGAGAACTTAGTGGAGGGCTTAGACACAATCTCCACAAATTTTGGCATGCAGATCAGTGCAGAGAAAACCAAACTGATGACCAACAACACCAACGGTATCAGCACTGACATCAAGGTCTGTGGCGAGAAACTGGAAACCGTCAACAGCTTCAAATACCTGGGAGCAATTGTCACAGATGCAGGATCCAAACCTGAAATACTCGCCAGAATTGCTCAGACCACAGCAGCACTCACAAAACTCAAGACCATCTGGAAGGATAGGAACATAACCCTCAGCTCAAAGATCAGACTGATGCGCGCCCTGGTCATGTCCATATTTTTTGTATGCCTGTGAATCATGGACAATAACAGCTGACTTAGAGAGAAGGATACAGGCCATGGAAATGAGATGCTTTCGACGACTCCTCGGCAACTCCTACAAGGACCGCATTACAAACGAGGAAGTCCGAAAACAAAACCGGAAAGCCATCGGGCCCCATGAAGAACTACTGACCACTGTGAAAAGACGCAAACTGAAGTGGTATGGGCACGTCTCACGATCGTCGGGGCTTGCCAAGACTGTTACAAGGCACAGTCAAAGGAGAGAGGAAGAGAGGCAGACAAAGGAAAAGATGGGAGGACAACGTCTCAGAGTGGACAGAGATGAGGCCCAGCGAAGCCTTGAGACAGTCCGAGAGGCGAGAGGGATGGAGAGAACTGGTTGCCAGATCACCTGTGGTGCCCCAATGGTCGTTCAGACTACGGGACAAGTGAAGTGTGAAGAAGTTAGAAAAATAATTCAAGCAGTTCAAAACAAACCCTGATGACATGTTGTGAAAGATCGAAGTTTTGTCAAAGAGATAGTCTATTAAATCGTGGACGTTATATGCAACCTACTTTTGGAATTGCGACCAAAAAGAGAAATTTTATCGCATATCACGAAGTGGATGACGTCAAACTATTGATGACATTGTCGTGTGCTTTGAGCGTTCATAAAAACCGCTGGCGCTGAACCTCCAGGTTTTGGCATTTAAATTTTTTTTTAAAATCGGGTTCGAACCCGCAAGCTCTCGAGAAAAGAGGAAGAAAAAACGCACACACACACAAACATAAAAAACCAGGTCGGGTTTGAACCCACAACCTCTCGAAGAAAGAGAAAAAAAACGTTTCAATGCAGAATCGAACCTGGTCATGCATGACCAAGAGTCTAACGCTCTACCAGCTGAGAGAGAATTGATGTGGCGGAGTGCTTGTAAAGCATTTATATCGTTCGTTTCCGTGGCCACACGAGCAGCTAATTCTCAACCGGCTGAATAAAAGCAAAGGAGTCTGTGCGGGGGTGAGTCTCAGATCTGAATTTGAAATTGAACATAACTGCTCATTGCTCGTGCAAGGCTGTATAAGTGTTGTTGGTTTTTTAAATCATTTATCTGTTACGTGTTTGATGTGATGGAATAACCTAAGCTCGCATTCCAAAATTGTAGAACCTACTCTTGAAGTGTTGTGTGTGGAGCCAAAAAGCTTGCGCAACTGTCCTTCGCACTGAATGTCCTATGCAGGGACTGTCCTTTGCACTGACCGTCCTTTGCATTAACTGTCCTTCACACTGACATGTCACGCTCACCAGTGCTTCGGACACATGCCGGTCATTCCGTGCACTGGTCAGTGTGAAAGTGCATAGGACAGTCAGTGCATCGGACAGTCAGTGCAAAGAACAGTATGTGTGAAGGACAGTTAATGCAAAGGACAGTCCGTGCATAGGACAGTCAGTGCATGCGAAGGACAGTTGCGGAAGTTTTTTGGCTTAACACACAACACTTCAAGTGTACGTTATAAAATTTTGGAATACGAGCTTAGCTTACTCCATCAAACACGTAACAGATACATGATTAAAAAACCAACAACACTTACCCAGCCTTGCACGAGCAATGAGGATGGTTCATCTTCTGCTTAGCAGCGTAAAGATGGAAAGAAAGTCGATACATACTGTGCTGATTAATTTTTTCCGCATTGATCTGAAGCACCGAGCTGTCACTTCCACCGTTTAATCCGCTTGCTAATAGATCTTAATTTCGTCTAAATAACATGAGTAGTATTTATTCATACCCCTGTCTATCACAGTCTGAGAAATCCTCTCACTGTCTGGCAAAAATGAGACACAAATGCTGTCCAGAATACAATGCAACCAGTTAGTTTGCGTTCATTCGGAAGCCATTTTGGCGCATGCAACTGTAACCACGCGAGATACAGCGAGAAAAGGGGCGTGGCTGTAAAGTGGGTCGCCATTCCATGAATTGACTACTTGCATCGTAAAAAATCCTTCTTTATCCTTTCACCAATGTTCTCGAAATTCATTATCCTCAAAACTCTACTCGCAAATGACGTCACGTTGTTGATGACGACACACTTTTCGCAATTTGGCCATTCCATGAATGGAGTATTTGGGGAGGCGATGTCGAGTTTACGACCTTAAAAACCACTTTCTCTTCAAGCCTCGATTCTTAAATTTTGATACATTCAATCGGACCTAACTTCCAGTTAGTGTGCAAAATGTCAAGGAAATCCGTCAAGTAGTTTTTGAGAAATCAGCCGTGAAGACGGGACAGACAGACAGATAAAGTCTGTAGGACCTCCAGTAAACCTGGAGGGATAAAGTCTGTAGGACCTCCAGTAAACCGGGAGGGCAATGAGTAGTACTTATTCATACGCCTGTCTATTACAGTCTGAGAAATCTTCTCACCGTCTGGCAAAAATGAGACACAAATGATGTCCGGAATACAACGCAATGAATCTGCGTTCATGTGGAAGCCATTTTGCCATCTGCATCTGTTACCACGCGAGATAGAGCGAGAAAGGGGCTTGGCTGTGGAGTTGGTCGCCATTCCATGAATTGACTACTTGCATCGTAAAAAATCCTTCTTTATCATTTCACCAATGTTCTCGAAATTCATTATCCTCAAAACTCTACTCGCAAATGACGTCACGTTGTTGATGACGTCACACATTTCGCAATTTAGCCATTCCATGAATGGAGTATTTGGGGAGGCGATGTCGAGTGTACGACCTTAAAAAACCACTTTCACATCAAGCCTCGATTCTGAAAATTTGATACATTTCAATCGGACCTAACTTCAAGTTAGTGTGCAAAATGTCAAGGAAATCCGTCCAGTAGTTTTTGAGAAATCAGCCGTGATGTCGGGACAGACACACACACACACACACAGACAGATAAAAACCACTGGCGCTGAACCTCCAGGTTTTGGCATTAAAAAGCCCCCAATAAAGCTGTGAGGGCCTTCAGTAAACCTGGAGGGAAAATAAATCGAATACAAGACGTTTCGTACCATAGTCGTTGCGTACCTCATTTAGTCGATTCGTACCTTTTCTACCCTAACCCTAACCCTAACTCTAACCCTAACCCTAACTCTAACCCTAACCCTAACTCTAACTCTAACCATAACCCTAAAGGGTACGAAACGACTAGGTACAAAATGCCCAGGATAACGACCCGCATTGTAAAAAATAATTCTTTCTCCTTTACCAGTGTTCTCAAATTCAGTGTTTGTCATTAAACAGCTTCAAAAACAGAATTGACACGATGTTCAAAGACTACATGTACTGTGATGATGTTGGCCACCCGCTGTTGCCACATATACCACTCTCTGCCACTCATAAGCCACCGGAAGAAAAGTATAGAGAATAGGGAGGATCTTTTAAGATCGTTAGAACTAGGGTAGTAAAAAGTGAGAGTAGCCATAAGTACTGATCAAAAGATCAGATAAAGGCCTCGCGGCCTAAGACATCTGAGGACATATCTATCTATCTAAATTCATTCTCCTATAAACTGTCCTCGCAAATGACGTCACGTTATTGATGACGTCGCACATGTTGGAATTTCGCCATTCCATCAAATTGCCTACCTCCCCAGGTGTTTCGAAATTCTTCTCCTGGCATAATTATAGGATCAAAACTCTACTTGCAAATGACGTAACGTTATTAATGACGTCAAACATTACGCAATTTCGCCATTCCATGAACCACGTATTTGGGGAGGCGCTCTGGAGTGTACGACCTTAAAAAACCACTTTCTCTTCAAACCTCGATTCTGAAAATTTGATACATTCAATCAGACCTAACTTCCAGTTAGTGTGCAAAATCTCAAGGAAATCCGTGCAGTAGGTTTTGAGATATAAGCCGTTAAGTCGGGACAGACAGACAGACAGACAAAGTCTGTAGGACCTCCAGTAAACCTGGAGGGATAAAAACCGCTGGCCCTGAACCTCCAGGTTTTGGAGAAAAAAAAGATCGGGTTCGAACCCGCAGCCTCCGAGAAAAGAGGAGGAAAAAACGCACACACACACAAACAAAAAAAACTAGGTCGGGTTCAAACCCACAACCCCTCGAAAAAAGATAAGAAAAAAAACGTTTCAGCGCAGAATCGAACCTGGTCATGCATAACCAAGAGCCCAATGCTCTACCAACTGTGCCATTGAAAACTTGTATGTATATGAAGCATTTATAACGACCTTGTCATAAACCCCTGTGGTTCGTATTTTGCACTGTAAATTGTAGAAAAATGGATGATAGCATGAACTGTTTGGTATTTCATACGGATCTAACCCATCAACGTCAATATTCTTCTCGTAGTATCGCATTTTGGCGTCTGCTGGTAGAGGTTCAACATATATATTTGCTGAAGTAGGAAAGATAACTCTGTTTGACTCGATGTCATTACGCTGAAATGGTCGTTGTCCCCAACATTTCCGGGTCAGGGATTGATTAAATCATCATATTTTTGTGACACTGAGACCAGACCATCAAAACAATTAGCACTAAGCCTTGAATCAAATCGTCGTACGAGATCTTACGTTGACTGCAAATGTACAACAGTGCCGCGTGATTGTGTCGACATTCAGTTAGTTCGCTGGGCGATTCCAGGCTTTTAACCAGCGAAGGCAACGATCTAGATGGTACATATACTTTACCGGTTTCACAAATGGAATGAATTTGACGCCAACACAGCGTAGTATCGCTTTTTTGCGTCTGCTGGTAGACGTTTATAATACAAAAAAGCCAAATGTTGTTTTGTGAACGTAGGAAAAGAATTTGACTCGATTAGGCTCTTACATCTATTGAGTATCGAGGGAGGTGCTTCCGAGTGTACGAAATCCATTATCCTCAAAATTCTACTTGCAAATGACGTAACGTTATTAATGACGTCAAACATTACGCAATTTCGCCATTCCATGAACGGCGTATTTGAGGCGGCGCTCTGGAGTGTACGACCTTAAAAAAACATTTTTTCTTCAAGCCTTGATTCTGAAAATTTGATACATTCAATCGGACCTAACTTCCAGTTAGTGTGCAAAACGTCAAGGAAATCCGTGCAGTAGTTTTTGAGATATAAGCCGTGGAGTCGGGACAGACAGATACACACACACACACACACAGACAGACAGACTAATAAAGTCTGTAGGACCTCCAGTAAACCTGGAGGGATAAAGTCTGTAGGACCTCCAGTAAACCTGTAGGGATAAAGTCTGTAGGACCTCCAGTAAACCTGGAGGGATAAAGTCTGTAGGACCTCCAGTAAACCTGGAGGGATAAAGTCTGTAGGACCTCCAGTAAACCTGGAGGGATAAAGTCTGTAGGACCTCCAGTAAACCTGGAGGAATAAAGTCTGTAGGACCTCCAGTAAACCTGGAGGGATAAAGTCTGTAGGACCTCCAGTAAACCTGGAGGGATAAAGTCTGTAGGACCTCCAGTAAACCTGGAGGGATAAAGTCTGTAGGACCTCCAGTAAACCTGGAGGGATGAAGTCTGTAGGACCTCCAGTAAACCTGGAGGGATAAAGTCTGTAGGACCTCCAGTAAACCTGGAGGGATAAAGTCTGTAGGACCTCCAGTAAACCTGGAGGGATAAAGTCTGTAGGACCTCCAGTAAACCTGGAGGGATAAAGTCTGTAGGACCTCCAGTAAACCTGGAGGGATAAAGTCTGTAGGACCTCCAGTAAACCTGGAGGGATAAAGTCTGTAGGACCTCCAGTAAACCTGGAGGGATAAAGTCTGTAGGACCTCCAGTAAACCTGGAGGGATAAAGTCTGTAGGACCTCCAGTAAACCTGGAGGGATAAAGTCTGTAGGACCTCCAGTAAACCTGGAGGGATAAATCGCTGTCTGCCCTAAAATGAACTCGACTTCGTAGCGTCATGTCTGTCTGGCAGAACCGCCTGCCTGAACTCAGTACCCAGGCCATGGAAGAGAGCGTGTGGCGTCCTTGGTGGAGGTTTGCGCTCTCAGAGTGCTACCTGGTCTTTGGTGTGCGGCTTTGGACAAAGGGTGCTTCCCTCTGAGTAAATAAGTTCTTTCACTCGCGCTTCGTTTGTGGTCACGCAGTCTCGTTCATTGCAAGCTTGGATGACCACGTTTGAATGCCAGAGATTTTCATCATGCTCTCATTTTGGCAATAACGAATGCGTTTGTAGTGATCTGTTCTCCAGTTGTTTATCTCCCCTGCGGGATGGGGGTAGGAATAGACCCCATGCGGGATGGGGGTAAGCATAGACCCTCCTGCGAATTGGGGGTAAGAATAGACCCCCCTGCAGGATGGGGGTAAGAATAGACTCTCCTGCGGGATGGGGTAAGAATAGACCCCCGGCTGCGGGATGGGGTAAGAATAGACCCCCCTGCGGGAGAGGGTAAGAATAGACCCCCCTGCGGGATGGGGTAAGAATAGACCTCCCGCTGCGGGATGGGGGTAAGAATAGACCTCCCTGCGGGATGGGGTAAGAATAGACCCCCCGCTGCGGGATGGGGGTAAGAATAGACCCCCGTGCGGGATGGGGGTAAGAATAGACCCTCCTCCGAATCGGGGGTTAGAATAGACCCCCCTGTGGGATGGGGTAAGAATAGACCCCCCTGCAGGATGGGGGTAAGAATAGACTCCCCTGCGGGTTGGGGTAAGAAGAGACCCCCCCGCAGGATGGGGGTAAGAATAGACTCCCCTGCGGGATGGGGTAAGAATAGACCCTCCTCCGAATTGGGGGTAAGAATAGACCCCTCTGCGGGAGAGGGTAAGAATAGACCCCCCTGCGGGATGGGGTAAGAATAGACCCCCCGCTGCGGGATGGGGTAAGAATAGACCCTCCTCCGAATTGGGGGTAAGAATAGACCCCTCTGCGGGAGAGGGTAAGAATAGACCCCCCTGCGGGATGGGGTAAGAATAGACCCCCCTGCGGGATGGGGGTAAGAATAGACCCCCCTGCGGGATGGGGGTAAGAATAGACCCCCCTGCACCTCCCTGTGCGATTCGTGAGAGGTGGATGACAAAGAACTTGTGATCTGGCTTGCCCTTACTCTCACCAGTTCCATTGATAATCGCAATTGCCTACAAAGGTTGATATATGATAAAACTCTATCCATCTATCCTTCCATCCATCTATCCATCCATAAATCTATCCATCCATCCATACATCCATCCATCCATCCATCCATCCACCCCCCCATCCATCCACCCATCCACCCACCCACCCATCCATCCATCCGTCCATGCATCCATCCATCCATCCATCCATCCCATCCATCCCATCCATCTCACCCATCATCCATCCATCCATCCATCCACCCATCCATCCATCCATCCCATACATCCCATCCATCCCATCCATCCCAACCATCCCATCCGTCCCATCCATCCCATCCATTCATCCATCATCCATCAATCCATCCATCCATCCATCCATCCATCCATCCATCCATCAATCCATCAATCAGACAATCCATTCATCCACCCACCCATCCATCCATCCATTTATCCATCCCATCCATCCCATCCATCCCATCCATCCCATCCATCCCATCCATCCCATCCCTCCCATCCATCCCATCCATCCATCCATCCATCAGTCCATTCATTCATCCACCCACCCATCCATCCCATCCCTCCCATCCATCTCATCCATCATCCATCCATCCATCCATCCATCCCATCCCTCCCATCCATCTCATCCATCATCCATCCATCCATTCATCCACCCACCCATCCATCCATCCGTTTGAATTTCCTCTTTTCAGCATTACCCATGCTTCCATCCCAAGCGGACGGAGGCACAATTGGATAGTGGTGTCCATAGCGCGGACCCGTGGTGTGTACGTATAGCTGTACACTCGTGTAAGTTTTCTCGAAATAAAACTCATGTAAGAAATGAAATATGTCTTCTGTGTGTGTGTGTGTGTGTGTGTGTGTGTGTGTTTGTGTGTGTTATTGTGTGTGCGTGTGTTGTGTGTGATTGTGTGTGTGTTGTGTGTGTGTGTGTGTGTGTGTGTGAGTGAGTGAGAGAGCGAGAGAGAGAGATAGATAGATAGATAGAGAGAGAGAGTATTGTATTATCTAGAAACCATCTTTCTCCAGCAGCCAAATGTCCTTCTTTTCTGAACACCATAATTTTAGTTTTTTCTTTGTTTATCGTCCGACCTAAAGACTTCGATATATATGCCAGGTTGTTAATTTGGTTTTGAAGACCCACTGGTGAAGTTGACAGCAGTACTACATCGTCAGCGAATAGCAAAAGGAATATTTCGGCCATGCCTGACATTAGTTGTACACCATGTTTACCGTTTGCTCTTATATAGTCTGCTACTGTATCAATGTACAGAAAAAGTATGGAAGGACTCTCTAATGCTCCTTGTTTCAGTCCGACTGGACAGTCGAAAAAGTCCGATATCACGTGACGCCACCGCACGCATGCTTAGACTTTACTGTACATGGCCTTTAACATTAATATGAATTTCGTTGAGAGACATGCTCCTTTAAGGACTTTCCACAGTTGTGGACGATTCACAGAATCGAAGGCAACGTACAGTTTTCCTCGCCTATCTCCGTACACATGCCTAAGAATCATACAGTAAAGTGTGAAGATGTGGTCGACTATTGAGTGCTGGGTTCGAAACCTAGCCTGCTCCAAACTCATTTTGTTTTCAACTGTCATCCATGTTCTCATGAGTCTTGTTAAGATTGCTGGGAACATCTTAGACATTGCGTTCAATAAGGATATGCCTCTATAATTATCAGTGTTCAGGATATCACCCTTTTTATGTATTGGGATAATTAGAGAACGTGACCAAGATTGCGGAAAATAATGAAGGTCGTACATGGCATTAAACAATTTGGTCAGAAATGGAATTATTTTTTCTCCTGCTGCTTTGAGGCAGCCCCCAGGTATCCCATCAAGCCCTGGAGCTTTGGATGGTCTTATGTTTTTAAGGGCACATCTGACCTCATCCTGACTTATTTGAGCATCAAGTTCATTATGGTACACTGAGTATTCATCAACAGAGACCTCATATTGGAAAGTACCATCACTCTGAAAGACTTTGTTGAAATGTGTCGCCCATGTTTCTAAGTCAATGTCAGGCTGAAGAGCTGAGTGCCTGGTGGACTTCTTGATCAGAGACCAAACGGAATGAGAATCTCTACAGCAGTTCAGAAGCGTATTGCGCGCTTCAGCATAGTAGTTCTTTTTCTTTTCTTTATAGAGGCTTTATATTGCCGCCGTAAGGATAGATAGTTTTCCTTTTTTTAAACTGACTTTTGTCTCCTATATTGTTTGAGAGCATTTCGAGTATCTAGTTTTTTTTGGTTACATTCTTGGTCGAACCAAGTGGCGCGTTTTGTTCTAGAAGCCTTGCATCGAACTTTAATCTCTATTATCATGCTTTCCCCACATTCTACTATTGCTTGCGTGAGAGTTAGTAATGCTGTATCTATTGAAGTGTTCATTTCTGTTGTTGCTCTAATGAGCTTTTCATCGAATTCTTGTGAGTGGATCTGGGTGAGGAATAATTCCTTTTTTCCCGGATCCCAAGCCAATTTAGAGTACGTTTTTGTCGTCAGAGAATTATTTAGTGGCAATTGCTTTGGACCAAATATAAATTCTAGAGGCAGATGGTTAGATTCGATTCGGGCGGCAACATTTAAATCTACGGAATAAGGTACATGGTCAGCAACTAAAAGACCATAATCTATCAAACTATTTCCATCAATTGATATGTATGTATGCCGCCCTAATCTGTCTCCATCTGTGCTTCCATTCAAAACAACGATATGGTGCACTTTACATAGGTTCCTTAAGATTTGCCCAAAGCTATTGATTTTGACATCTTCGGACCTCCTAACCCTGATGGAAGTGCATGGACATGATGAGCAAGGCAAACCAACGTCGATGTCTTCAGTTTCCTCTTCAGCTTCACGGTGGGTATCCCAATCGACTATTCTGGCATTTAAGTCCCCACAAATCAAAATTACCGACTGAGGATACATTTCTTGGAATTTCAAAAGCAGATCTATCAGTATTAGATTGCATGAAGTTCCTCTCTTAGTATAATAGGGAGAGTCTACAGGTGGGATGTAGGCACATATTATGATCGTATCACTGAAGATGGTGTGGCAGATTCTGAAGGTTAGGATGTTATGACAGTTTGTCTCTAGGCTAGTTGTATAAGCTGCTACCGATCTATTGCATAACACGACAACTCCTCCTGAATTTCTACCATGTGAACTGAGTTTGATTCCTGGGGAATGCAGTACCTTGTAATCATCAAGAAAAAATACTAAAGTAAAAACTTTTGGAAGTGAAGGTCTCCAAAATACAACAAATATCAAAGCGATCTAAGTAGTCAAGGAACCCCGGCTCAGAGAGTTTGGATGATAAGCCCTCTATATTGCAACACAGCAGTGTCACAATGCCAAGTGATCTCAGACGATTGACTTCATGCGTAACAGCAACCTCTCGCAATGGGCACGGGCCACAACATCAGAGCTGCTGGGCTTCTTCCGCCTCTTGAGAGATGGTAGCATGTCAAAGTCGACCATACCAGGCAGACGACGGGTTGGCTGAACCGGTGGACTTTTCCTGCCATCACCACTGCTTACTTCGGTGCCTTCCAAGTTCCCCGGCCGGTTAGGCTGGCTTTGTAGCCAGTCCAGCACCGTTTGCTGTCTCTTTCCTCGAAAAGCAGCTCCTTTGTTGGTTGTTTCCATTTCAACCTCAGTCTCCACGTTGACACTTGGCTGCGCGGCATCAAGGAAAGGCTCCGGGTGGTCAGAATCTTCACACTGGCCTGTACACACAGCATCCTTGCGGCAAGCGTCTGGAAGACCGTTTGCCGCTGCCGCCAGCTGTGTCGTCGTCTCCGAGCCCTCGGACACGTCGCTCAGTCCCTCCTCCGACGAACTCTGGGCCTTGTGGATGTTGGCACCCTCCTTAGATGGTGATCCAGTCCGAGAAGACAGCACCCTCCTTATAGCCTTCCATCTCCGTTCTGATTCGGTGCTATGTCGGGAAGGTTCTCTTCGACGCCTGCCCTCCCAAGAAATATTCCATCCACACACCCCGGTGTCCTGCGGGACTGGAGGTTCATCTGGGTGTCGCAAACCTGAGAGTGCAGGAGCGCATGGATCATCGCGGGCTTGGGGGAACGTCTGCTGGTTCTGGCCGCGTGGATCCTGGTCCGGGTAGTGCCATGATAATTTCATTAGCGTGTCAGGTTTCGAACGCTGGTCGCTGTCATACACCGGTGGTCGCTCATGTCCTGGGAGAGCGTGGCTTTCAGCGTGAGAACGGGATCCTATCGTTGTCTGCTGGTCGGCCCGGTGTCCCCTTCTTCCTCGTTTTCCTCGTCCCTGTCTGCGTCCTCTGCCCGACTGTCGTGTGTCAAACTCACTCTCTGGTGACTTGCCTCTTGTCTCTAAACCACAGCTTGTTGTTCTTGTAGTAGGCTTCATGTCCTTGTTCCCTTAGGTCGTTCAGGATTCGGATCTGCCTACTTGTGAGCTCGTCGTAATTCTTACACCTCGGCACCTGAGAGCGTCCCGGCCAAATCTGAGCAGAGACAGTTTGTCGAGGAATGTCGTCATCTCGACGATCACTGGACGCGGACCGTTCTTGTAGTTTCCTGTGCGCGGTCCCAGACGCTGCACCCTCATGTCCCTCTCAGTCAAGTTCATCCCAGGGAGAATCTCTCTGAAGAGCTGTAGCACCGACTGATGGCAAGTCCAGTAGGACTCGTGCTCCTGCTCAAGTAGACCCAGAAATGTGACGTTGTTTCTGTTTACAATTACTTCAATCTTGTCTGCTTGATCCTCGTGCATCCTGACTTTGTTCTCAACCTCGGAGATGAAACCGTTCATCTCTTCATTCAGAGAGTGTATGTCATTTTAAATGTCGGTGTCACTCTCTATCGTTCGTAAGGGAAAGTTGTTTCTGTTTGCACAGATACGGTTGGCCTAGGGTTGGCATGTATGTCGCCCCCTAGAAGGATGAGAGTCGACAAGTCATGCAAGTTGCCCAACGACGACCGTGGTTGGGAAATGCACGCGGCCGTGAGAGCAGCAAACAAGGCTATGGCAAGTACGGCTGTTCCTAGCCTGAAAGCAGTTCAGCCGCAGACTCGATTGGTACGTGCCCATGGTTCAGGAGTGCATTCACCGTCCCAGTTCTGCAGTGAAATTTCGTGCGCGGCGGTAATATTGGTGATGACACGTCTTGCACGAAAGGCGTGCACGCCAATGCGCTGACGATACGTGCACAAGTCATCTCCCATTTCGATTCTCGACGTAATTGTTCCTAAAGGCACATCTTATTTCCCTGGCTGTTTCCAAACTAATAAAAGAGATCAGTTGTATGCTACATCACGTCACTGGTATATCTGCATTGAGGACACGTACCCAGCACTCTGAGCAAATTCCATCAGACACGGAAGCCTCACTTTGCGAGCATATGCGACAGGAAACAGCCCAAGGTGTCAATTCAGCAGACATGAACAGGAAAAGCAAAAGAAAGCGGCTCAATAAGGTCAATTCACATCCTTGCATCTGTCAAATTCCACACGTTTCATGCAAATGGAACCTGCAGAA
>JAWQFJ010028136.1:0-11024 GCA_034096865.1 Theodoxus fluviatilis | reverse complement strand
CATCAATTCCAGTCTCATCAATTCCAGTCTCATCAATTCCAGTCTCATCAATTCCAGTCTCATCAATTCCAGTCTCATCAATTCCAGTCTCATCAATTCCAGTCTCATCAATCAATTCCAGTCTCTCATCAATTCCAGTCTCATCAATTCCAGTCTCATCAATTCCAGTCCAGTCAATTCAATTCCAGTCTCATCCATCAATTCCAGTCTCATCAATTCCAGTCTCATCAATTCCAGTCATTCCAGTCCCATCAATTCCAGTCCCATCAATTCCAGTCCCATCAATTCCAGTCTCATCAATCAATTCCATCAATTCAGTCTCATCAATTCCAGTCATCATCCCAGTCTCATCCAATCCAGTCCATCAATTCCAGTCTCATCAATTCCAGTCTCATCAATTCCAGTCCATCAATTCCAGTCTCATCAATTCCAGTCCCATCAATTCCAGTCTCCATCATCCAGTCTCATCAATCAATTCCAGTCTATCAATTCCAGTCTCATCAATTCCAGTCTCATCAATTCCAGTCTCATCAATTCCAGTCTCATCAATTCCAGTCTCATCAATTCCAGTCTCATCAATTCCAGTCTCATCAATTCCAGTCTCATCAATTCCAGTCTCATCAATCATCAATTCCAGTCTCATCAATTCCAGTCTCATCAATTCCAGTCTCATCAATTCCAGTCTCATCAATTCCAGTCTCATCAATTCCAGTCTCATCAATTCCAGTCCAGTCAATCAATTCCAGTCATCAATTCCAGTCATCAATCAATCAATCATCAATCCAGTCTCAATCAATTCCCAGTCTCATCAATTCCAGTCCCATCAATTCCAGTCCCATCAATTCCAGTCCCATCAATTCCAGTCTCATCAATTCCAGTCTCATCAATTCCAGTCTCATCAATTCCAGTCTCATCAATTCCAGTCTCATCAATTCCAGTCTCATCAATTCCAGTCTCATCAATTCCAGTCCCATCAATTCCAGTCTCATCAATTCCAGTCTCATCAATTCCAGTCCCATCAATTCCAGTCTCATCAATTCCAGTCCCATCAATTCCAGTCTCATCAATTCCAGTCTCATCAATTCCAGTCTCATCAATTCCAGTCTCATCAATTCCAGTCTCATCAATTCCAGTCCCATCAATTCCAGTCCCATCAATTCCAGTCCCATCAATTCCAGTCCCATCAATTCCAGTCTCATCAATTCCAGTCCCATCAATTCCAGTCTCATCAATTCCAGTCTCATCAATTCCAGTCTCATCAATTCCAGTCCCATCAATTCCAGTCCCATCAATTCCAGTCTCATCAATTCCAGTCTCATCAATTCCAGTCTCATCAATTCCAGTCTCATCAATTCCAGTCTCATCAATTCCAGTCTCATCAATTCCAGTCTCATCAATTCCAGTCCAGTCAATTCCAGTCTCATCAATTCCATCAATCAATTCCAGTCTCATCAATCTCATCCAGTCTCATCAATTCCAGTCCCATCAATTCCAGTCCCATCAATTCCAGTCTCATCAATTCCAGTCTCATCAATTCCAGTCCCATCAATTCCAGTCTCATCAATTCCAGTCTCATCAATTCCAGTCTCATCAATTCCAGTCTCATCAATTCATCAATTCCAGTCCAATTCCAGTCCCATCAATTCCAGTCCCATCAATTCCAGTCCCATCAATTCCAGTCCCATCAATTCCAGTCCCATCAATTCCAGTCCATCAATTCCAGTCCCATCAATTCCAGTCCCATCAATTCCAGTCCCATCAATTCCAGTCCCATCAATTCCAGTCCCATCAATTCCAGTCCATCAATTCCAGTCCCATCAATTCCAGTCCCATCAATTCCAGTCCCATCAATTCCAGTCCCATCAATTCCAGTCCATCAATTCCAGTCCCATCAATTCCAGTCCCATCAATTCCAGTCCCATCAATTCCAGTCCCATCAATTCCAGTCCCATCAATTCCAGTCCCATCAATTCCAGTCCCATCAATTCCAGTCCCATCAATTCCAGTCCCATCAATTCCAGTCCCATCAATTCCAGTCCCATCAATTCCAGTCTCATCAATTCCAGTCCCATCAATTCCAGTCCCATCAATTCCAGTCCCATCAATTCCAGTCTCATCAATTCCAGTCTCATCAATTCCAGTCTCATCAATTTCCAGTCTCATCAATTCCAGTCTCATCAATTCCAGTCTCATCAATTCCAGTCTCATCAATTCCAGTCTCATCAATTCCAGTCTCATCAATTCCAGTCTCATCAATTCCAGTCTCATCAATTCCAGTCTCATCAATTCCAGTCTCATCAATTCCAGTCTCATCAATTCCAGTCATCATCAATTCCAGTCTCATCAATTCCAGTCTCATCAATTCCAGTCTCATCAATTCCAGTCTCATCAATTCCAGTCTCATCAATTCCAGTCTCATCAATTCAAATTCCAGTCTCATCAATTCCAGTCTCATCAATTCCAGTCTTCCAGTCATCATCAGTTCAATTCCAGTCCCATCAATTCCAGTCCCATCAATTCCAGTCCCATCAATTCCAGTCCCATCAATTCCAGTCCCATCAATTCCAGTCCCATCAATTCCAGTCCCATCAATTCCAGTCCCATCAATTCCAGTCCCATCAATTCCAGTCCCATCAATTCCAGTCCATCAATTCCAGTCCCATCAATTCCAGTCCCATCAATTCCAGTCCCATCAATTCCAGTCCCATCAATTCCAGTCCCATCAATTCCAGTCTCATCAATTCCAGTCCCATCAATTCCAGTCTCATCAATTCCAGTCTCATCAATTCCAGTCTCATCAATTCCAGTCTCATCAATTCCAGTCTCATCAATTCCAGTCTCATCAATTCCAGTCTCATCAATTCCAGTCTCATCAATTCCAGTCCCATCAATTCCAGTCTCATCAATTCCAGTCTCATCAATTCCAGTCCCATCAATTCCAGTCTCATCAATTCCAGTCTCATCAATTCCAGTCCCATCAATTCCAGTCCCATCAATTCCAGTCCCATCAATTCCAGTCCCATCAATTCCAGTCCCATCAATTCCAGTCTCATCAATTCCAGTCCCATCAATTCCAGTCCCATCAATTCCAGTCCCATCAATTCCAGTCTCATCAATTCCAGTCCCATCAATTCCAGTCCCATCAATTCCAGTCCCATCAATTCCAGTCCCATCAATTCCAGTCTCATCAATTCCAGTCCCATCAATTCCAGTCCCATCAATTCCAGTCCCATCAATTCCAGTCCCATCAATTCCAGTCCATCAATTCCAGTCCCATCAATTCCAGTCCCATCAATTCCAGTCTCATCAATTCCAGTCCCATCAATTCCAGTCCCATCAATTCCAGTCCCATCAATTCCAGTCCCATCAATTCCAGTCTCATCAATTCCAGTCCCATCAATTCCAGTCCCATCAATTCCAGTCCATCAATTCCAGTCCCATCAATTCCAGTCCCATCAATTCCAGTCCCATCAATTCCAGTCCCATCAATTCCAGTCCCATCAATTCCAGTCCCATCAATTCCAGTCCCATCAATTCCAGTCCCATCAATTCCAGTCCCATCAATTCCAGTCCCATCAATTCCAGTCCCATCAATTCCAGTCCCATCAATTCCAGTCCCATCAATTCCAGTCCCATCAATTCCAGTCCATCAATTCCAGTCCCATCAATTCCAGTCCCATCAATTCCAGTCCCATCAATTCCAGTCCCATCAATTCCAGTCCCATCAATTCCAGTCCATCAATTCCAGTCCCATCAATTCCAGTCTCATCAATTCCAGTCCCATCAATTCCAGTCCATCAATTCCAGTCCCATCAATTCCAGTCTCATCAATTCCAGTCCATCAATTCCAGTCCCATCAATTCCAGTCCCATCAATTCCAGTCCCATCAATTCCAGTCCCATCAATTCCAGTCCATCAATTCCAGTCCCATCAATTCCAGTCCCATCAATTCCAGTCCCATCAATTCCAGTCCCATCAATTCCAGTCCCATCAATTCCAGTCCCATCAATTCCAGTCCCATCAATTCCAGTCCATCAATTCCAGTCCCATCAATTCCAGTCCCATCAATTCCAGTCCCATCAATTCCAGTCCCATCAATTCCAGTCCCATCAATTCCAGTCCCATCAATTCCAGTCTCATCAATTCCAGTCTCATCAATTCCAGTCCCATCAATTCCAGTCTCATCAATTCCAGTCTCATCAATTCCAGTCTCATCAATTCCAGTCTCATCAATTCCAGTCTCATCAATTCCAGTCTCATCAATTCCAGTCTCATCAATTCCAGTCTCATCAATTCCAGTCTCATCAATTCCAGTCTCATCAATTCCAGTCTCATCAATTCCAGTCTCATCAATTCCAGTCCAATCAATTCCAGTCTCATCAATTCCAGTCTCATCAATTCCAGTCTCATCAATTCCAGTCCCATCAATTCCAGTCCCATCAATTCCAGTCCCATCAATTCCAGTCCCATCAATTCCAGTCCCATCAATTCCAGTCCCATCAATTCCAGTCCCATCAATTCCAGTCCCATCAATTCCAGTCCCATCAATTCCAGTCCCATCAATTCCAGTCCCATCAATTCCAGTCCCATCAATTCCAGTCCCATCAATTCCAGTCCCATCAATTCCAGTCCCATCAATTCCAGTCCCATCAATTCCAGTCCCATCAATTCCAGTCCCATCAATTCCAGTCCCATCAATTCCAGTCCCATCAATTCCAGTCCCATCAATTCCAGTCCCATCAATTCCAGTCCCATCAATTCCAGTCCATCAATTCCAGTCCCATCAATTCCAGTCCCATCAATTCCAGTCCCATCAATTCCAGTCCCATCATTCCAGTCCCATCAATTCCAGTCCCATCAATCCAGTCCCATCAATTCCAGTCCCATCAATTCCAGTCCCATCAATTCCAGTCTCATCAATTCCAGTCCCATCAATTCCAGTCCCATCAATTCCAGTCCCATCAATTCCAGTCTCATCAATTCCAGTCTCATCAATTCCAGTCCATCATTCCAATTCCACATCAAGTCTCATCAATTCCAGTCTCATCAATTCCAGTCTCATCAATTCCAGTCTCATCAATTCCAGTCTCATCAATTCCAGTCTCATCAATTCCAGTCCCATCAATTCCAGTCTCATCAATTCCAGTCTCATCAATTCCAGTCTCATCAATTCAATTCCAGTCATTCCAGTCCCATCAATTCCAGTCCCATCAATTCCAGTCCATCAATTCCAGTCCCATCAATTCCAGTCCCATCAATTCCAGTCCCATCAATTCCAGTCCCATCAATTCCAGTCCCATCAATTCCAGTCCCATCAATTCCAGTCCCATCAATTCCAGTCCCATCAATTCCAGTCCCATCAATTCCAGTCCCATCAATTCCAGTCCCATCAATTCCAGTCCCATCAATTCCAGTCCCATCAATTCCAGTCCCATCAATTCCAGTCCCATCAATTCCAGTCCCATCAATTCCAGTCCCATCAATTCCAGTCCCATCAATTCCAGTCCCATACAATTCCAGTCCCATCAATTCCAGTCCCATCAATTCCAGTCCCATCAATTCCAGTCCCATCAATTCCAGTCCCATCAATTCCAGTCCCATCAATTCCAGTCTCATCAATTCCAGTCCCATCAATTCCAGTCCCATCAATTCCAGTCTCATCAATTCCAGTCTCATCAATTCCAGTCTCATCAATTCCAGTCTCATCAATTCCAGTCTCAATTCCAGTCTCATCAATTCCAGTCTCATCAATTCCAGTCTCATCAATTCCAGTCCCATCAATTCCAGTCCCATCAATTCCAGTCCCATCAATTCCAGTCCCATCAATTCCAGTCCCATCAATTCCAGTCCCATCAATTCCAGTCCCATCAATTCCAGTCCCATCAATTCCAGTCCCATCAATTCCAGTCCCATCAATTCCAGTCCCATCAATTCCAGTCCCATCAATTCCAGTCCCATCAATTCCAGTCCCATCAATTCCAGTCCCATCAATTCCAGTCCCATCAATTCCAGTCCCATCAATTCCAGTCCCATCAATTCCAGTCCCATCAATTCCAGTCCCATCAATTCCAGTCCCATCAATTCCAGTCCCATCAATTCCAGTCCCATCAATTCCAGTCCCATCAATTCCAGTCCCATCAATTCCAGTCCCATCAATTCCAGTCCCATCAATTCCAGTCCAGTCCCATTCCCAGTCCCATCAATTCCAGTCCCATCAATTCCAGTCCCATCAATTCCAGTCCCATCAATTCCAGTCCCATCAATTCCAGTCCCATCAATTCCAGTCTCATCAATTCCAGTCTCATCAATTCCAGTCCCATCAATTCCAGTCTCATCAATTCCAGTCCCATCAATTCCAGTCTCATCAATTCCAGTCCCATCAATTCCAGTCCCATCAATTCCAGTCCCATCAATTCCAGTCTCATCAATTCCAGTCTCATCAATTCCAGTCCCATCAATTCCAGTCTCATCAATTCCAGTCCCATCAATTCCAGTCCCATCAATTCCAGTCCCATCAATTCCAGTCTCATCAATTCCAGTCCCATCAATTCCAGTCTCATCAATTCCAGTCTCATCAATTCCAGTCCCATCAATTCCAGTCCCATCAATTCCAGTCCCATCAATTCCAGTCTCATCAATTCCAGTCCCATCAATTCCAGTCTCATCAATTCCAGTCCCATCAATTCCAGTCCATCAATTCCAGTCCCATCAATTCCAGTCCCATCAATTCCAGTCCCATCAATTCCAGTCCCATCAATTCCAGTCCCATCAATTCCAGTCCCATCAATTCCAGTCCCATCAATTCCAGTCCCATCAATTCCAGTCCCATCAATTCCAGTCCCATCAATTCCAGTCCCATCAATTCCAGTCCCATCAATTCCAGTCCCATCAATTCCAGTCCCATCAATTCCAGTCCCATCAATTCCAGTCCCATCAATTCCAGTCCCATCAATTCCAGTCCCATCAATTCCAGTCCCATCAATTCCAGTCCCATCAATTCCAGTCCCATCAATTCCAGTCCCATCAATTCCAGTCCCATCAATTCCAGTCCCATCAATTCCAGTCCCATCAATTCCAGTCCCATCAATTCCAGTCCCATCAATTCCAGTCCCATCAATTCCAGTCCCATCAATTCCAGTCCCATCAATTCCAGTCCCATCAATTCCAGTCCCATCAATTCCAGTCCCATCAATTCCAGTCCCATCAATTCCAGTCCCATCAATTCCAGTCCCATCAATTCCAGTCCCATCAATTCCAGTCCCATCAATTCCAGTCCCATCAATTCCAGTCCCATCAATTCCAGTCCCATCAATTCCAGTCCCATCAATTCCAGTCCCATCAATTCCAGTCCCATCAATTCCAGTCCCATCAATTCCAGTCCCATCAATTCCAGTCCCATCAATTCCAGTCCCATCAATTCCAGTCCCATCAATTCCAGTCCCATCAATTCCAGTCCCATCAATTCCAGTCCCATCAATTCCAGTCCCATCAATTCCAGTCCCATCAATTCCAGTCCCATCAATTCCAGTCCCATCAATTCCAGTCTCATCAATTCCAGTCCCATCAATTCCAGTCCCATCAATTCCAGTCCCATCAATTCCAGTCCCATCAATTCCAGTCCCATCAATTCCAGTCCCATCAATTCCAGTCCCATCAATTCCAGTCCCATCAATTCCAGTCCCATCAATTCCAGTCCCATCAATTCCAGTCCATCAATTCCAGTCCCATCAATTCCAGTCCCATCAATTCCAGTCCCATCAATTCCAGTCCCATCAATTCCAGTCCCATCAATTCCAGTCCCATCAATTCCAGTCCCATCAATTCCAGTCCCATCAATTCCAGTCCCATCAATTCCAGTCCCATCAATTCCAGTCCCATCAATTCCAGTCCCATCAATTCCAGTCCCATCAATTCCAGTCCCATCAATTCCAGTCCCATCAATTCCAGTCCCATCAATTCCAGTCCCATCAATTCCAGTCCCATCAATTCCAGTCCCATCAATTCCAGTCCCATCAATTCCAGTCCCATCAATTCCAGTCCCATCAATTCCAGTCCCATCAATTCCAGTCCCATCAATTCCAGTCCATCAATTCCAGTCCCATCAATTCCAGTCCCATCAATTCCAGTCCCATCAATTCCAGTCCCATCAATTCCAGTCCCATCAATTCCAGTCCCATCAATTCCAGTCCCATCAATTCCAGTCCCATCAATTCCAGTCCCATCAATTCCAGTCCCATCAATTCCAGTCCCATCAATTCCAGTCCCATCAATTCCAGTCCCATCAATTCCAGTCCCATCAATTCCAGTCCCATCAATTCCAGTCCCATCAATTCCAGTCCCATCAATTCCAGTCCCATCAATTCCAGTCCCATCAATTCCAGTCCCATCAATTCCAGTCCCATCAATTCCAGTCCCATCAATTCCAGTCCCATCAATTCCAGTCCCATCAATTCCAGTCCCATCAATTCCAGTCCCATCAATTGCAGTCCCATCAATTCCAGTCCCATCATTTTCCAGTCCCATCAATTCCAGTCCCATCATTTCCAGTCCCATCAATTCCAGTCCCATCAATTCCAGTCCCATCAATTCCAGTCCCATCAATTCCAGTCCCATCAATTCCAGTCCCATCAATTCCAGTCCCATCAATTCCAGTCCCATCAATTCCAGTCCCATCAATTCCAGTCCCATCAATTCCAGTCCCATCAATTCCAGTCCCATCAATTCCAGTCCCATCAATTCCAGTCCCATCAATTCCAGTCCCATCAATTCCAGTCCCATCAATTCCAGTCCCATCAATTCCAGTCCCATCAATTCCAGTCCCATCAATTCCAGTCCCATCAATTCCAGTCCCATCAATTCCAGTCCCATCAATTCCAGTCCCATCAATTCCAGTCCCATCAATTCCAGTCCCATCAATTCCAGTCCCATCAATTCCAGTCCCATCAATTCCAGTCCCATCAATTCCAGTCCCATCAATTCCAGTCCCATCAATTCCAGTCCCATCAATTCCAGTCCCATCAATTCCAGTCCCATCAATTCCAGTCCCATCAATTCCAGTCCCATCAATTCCAGTCCCATCAATTCCAGTCCCATCATTTCCAGTCCCATCAAGTCCAGTCCCATCAATTCCAGTCCCATCAATTCCAGTCCCATCAATTCCAGTCCCATCAATTCCAGTCCCATCAATTCCAGTCCCATCAATTCCAGTCCCATCAATTCCAGTCCCATCAATTCCAGTCCCATCAATTCCAGTCCCATCAATTCCAGTCCCATCAATTCCAGTCCCATCAATTCCAGTCCCATCAATTCCAGTCCCATCAATTCCAGTCCCATCAATTCCAGTCCCATCAATTCCAGTCCCATCAATTCCAGTCCCATCAATTCCAGTCCCATCAATTCCAGTCCCATCAATTCCAGTCCCATCAATTCCAGTCCCATCAATTCCAGTCCCATCAATTCCAGTCCCATCAATTCCAGTCCCATCAATTCCAGTCCCATCAATTCCAGTCCCATCAAATTCCAGTCCCATCAATTCCAGTCCCATCAATTCCAGTCCCATCAATTCCAGTCCCATCAATTCCAGTCCCATCAATTCCAGTCCCATCAATTCCAGTCCCATCAATTCCAGTCCCATCAATTCCAGTCCCATCAATTCCAGTCCCATCAATTCCAGTCCCATCAATTCCAGTCCCATCAATTCCAGTCCCATCAATTCCAGTCCCATCAATTCCAGTCCCATCAATTCCAGTCCCATCAATTCCAGTCCCATCAATTCCAGTCCCATCAATTCCAGTCCCATCAATTCCAGTCCCATCAATTCCAGTCCCATCAATTCCAGTCCCATCAATTCCAGTCCCATCAATTCCAGTCCCATCAATTCCAGTCCCATCAATTCCAGTCCCATCAATTCCAGTCCCATCAATTCCAGTCCCATCAATTCCAGTCCCATCAATTCCAGTCCCATCAATTCCAGTCCCATCAATTCCAGTCCCATCAATTCCAGTCCCATCAATTCCAGTCCCATCAATTCCAGTCCCATCAATTCCAGTCCCATCAATTCCAGTCCCATCAATTCCAGTCCCATCAATTCCAGTCCCATCAATTCCAGTCCCATCAATTCCAGTCCCATCAATTCCAGTCCCATCAATTCCAGTCCCATCAATTCCAGTCCCATCAATTCCAGTCCCATCAATTCCAGTCCCATCAATTCCAGTCCCATCATCAGTTCCAGTCCCATCATCAGTCCAGTCCCATCAATTCCAGTCCCATCAATTCCAGTCCCATCAATTCCAGTCCCATCAATTCCAGTCCCATCAATTCCAGTCCCATCAATTCCAGTCCCATCAATTCCAGTCCCATCAATTCCAGTCCCATCAATTCCAGTCCCATCATTCCAGTCCCATCAATTCCAGTCCCATCAATTCCAGTCCCATCAATTCCAGTCCCATCAATTCCAGTCCCATCAATTCCAGTCCCATCAATTCCAGTCCCATCAATTCCAGTCTCATCAATTCCAGTCCCATCAATTCCAGTCCCATCAATTCCAGTCCCATCAATTCCAGTCCCATCAATTCCAGTCCTATCAATTCCAGTCCCATCAATTCCAGTCTCATCAATTCCAGTCCCATCAATTCCAGTCCCATCAATTCCAGTCCCATCAATTCCAGTCCATCAATTCCAGTCCCATCAATTCCAGTCCCATCAATTCCAGTCTCATCAATTCCAGTCCATCAATTCAAGTCCATCAATTCCAGTCCCATCAATTCCAGTCCCATCAATTCCAGTCCCATCAATTCCAGTCCATCAATTCCAGTCCCATCAATTCCAGTCCCATCATATCCAGTCCCATCAATTCCAGTCCCATCAATTCCAGTCCCATCAATTCCAGTCCCATCAATTCCAGTCCCATCAATTCCAGTCTCATCAATTCCAGTCCCATCAATTCCAGTCCCATCAATTCCAGTCCCATCAATTCCAGTCCCATCAATTCCAGTCCCATCAATTCCAGTCTCATCATTCCAGTC
>JAWQFJ010028135.1:0-12500 GCA_034096865.1 Theodoxus fluviatilis | reverse complement strand
GATACTCAAAATTCACAATTAATTGCTGTGGAAGCGTTGTGTAGACATATCAATAGTTAACATGGTGTCGAGGAAGCTCCTTTTAAGAAAATTCATTTTTTATTATTCGGGATGCACGTCAAAGTCGTTGAACCAACACACACAGTCACACAAAGAGGAAGGTGCATCATAGACGTTACAAAAAGTGGTCGGTGATGTTTGATAATTACATAGGACTGTTACAGAAGCAATTGTTCCGTCAGTGAAAATGGCCTGGGAAAGTCACGATTGCTGCAAAGACCCATCTACAAGTGTAATAAAAAGCAAAAAGCAGCCATTGCAATCCACTGACGTTTGTCGCAGAAAGCTCCTGTCCAGCCGGGAGGGCAGCTGTTCCCGCAATGTCCAGTCACGTGATTGCAGTCCTCTGGGCTCTTGCAGCGACACTTTTCCACACAGTCCTGACCGTATGACGTCAGTGGGCATTCTGAAACGGCCAATGGCCTTGGTGAGTGCTAGTAGTAGTCTAGATATACATCTGCGTGCGTTTGCGCGCCCGCGCGCATCTGTCTATGTAATATGCGTAGATGTGCGTAGATCTGTGTGCGTGATTTTGCGAGCGCATGATTTGAAACTTACTCGAGCTCATTAAAAACAGGTTGTGGTTTTGTGAGATTGTCTCGCCTGTAGCGCGCACGCACGCTCGCACGCGCGTACACACACACACATATGCATGCACACACACGTGCACAAACACATACAAAGACACGCACACACAAACTCACACAGAGGCACACACACACACACGCACGCACACATGCGCAAGCGCACGTGCGCACACACACATACACACGCACACGCACACACACACACACACACACACACACCGTGTCCTTGGGATATGAATAAACCCATCGTGTCTTTCTAGTGGACTCGCAAAATTCGAGTGTCTAGGGACTTGGTGTCCTGACATGCTCACTCTCTAGTACACGTGATTTGGGTCGTCACTGCTTCTACTAACCCTACCAAGATGGCGGGCCACAAAGTCTCAGACATACCCTGCAAGAGCAAATTGTCCCCAGGCGAGCTACCAGCTTCGGCAATGAATGTATCTATTGGAGACATGGGCTTGTGCTGCTGCTCCACCACTTGGCAGTTGAGAGGCGACTGCATGGGCTCCTTTCCAAGCTCGTGTTCGGGATGACCCGACGGCTACTTTCCGTCTTCGTCATACTGCATCCACGTCACTTAAAGAACTGGAGCGTGGACACGTTTCCTATAACTACGAGCTACCTTCCTGTTGCACATAGTTATGCAGGAGCTGATCGGGTCTGGTTGTGCCAGCGCTACAGGAGCTGACCCCGAAAGAACAATGACCGCAGCAATCCAGCTGATGATGAAGATAGCGGTACAGCATAGGCTTTATGGAAGTCCCGAATTCTGTCACTTCAAGCATCCCCCCACCCTCAACAAAAAAAGTGTTTGTTTCTGATCACACGACCGACCCTAATTTTTTACGCCGACACAACATTTTGTTTCTGCTGCTTGAAATATCACACACAAGCACACACACACACACACACACACACACATACACACACAGAGACAAACACACACACGCACACACACACGCACACGCGCTCATGCACACACACAGACACACAAACGGACACACACATACACATGAGCCGCGCACACCTAAAAAAATGTGTAAATCTTTCGCTAGAATCGATAATATATTCAGTCAAATTTGATGTGTTCGAAACATCTTTTTTGGTGTATGAAACGTTTGGTGTGTGTGTGTTTGTGTGTGTGTGTGTGTGTGTGTGTGTGTGTGTGTGTGTGTGTGTGTGTGTGTGTGAGTGTGTGCGCGTGTGTTTTAGATGAAGCATCGTTTTTACACGTCTATGAAATTGCAATCTTTCTGTGAACTAAAAAAATGTCTTAACTGTCTGCTTGGCTGCCTGCCTGCCTGCCTACCTACCTACCTGCCTACCACTCCCCTTTTTTTGGGTGGGGGGACGCGTGTTGCCTGAAACAAACAATGTTATTGGTGTTGCCTTGTATGTGTGTAGACTGCGACTCAAGCACTGAAAGACTCACTGTCAGAGCAGGAGAGCCCTGCCCATCCAGCGGTGCAGTTTCCGGAGCAGAGGCCAGTCACGTGGTCGCAAGTTCCATCCTGGCAGTGGCACTCGTTGGAACAGTTGGGGCCAAACGTTCCGTTGAGGCACGCTGGAGGAGATAGACATAAAAGTTTCTCTCATACTGACATATCTCCCATTGCTTTCACGGGACACAAAACAAAACAGAACGCGGTCCCGTCCCCCAGGGAGCAAGCTTCAACATAATTCAACACGTTTCCATACGGTTTCAAATCTGACGACCATCGCCGAAGAAAATCAGTCGCATCAAACAGTGAAGAGATGCAAATATATTCAAATATTAACGAGAGATATTATTTTTATAGAGATACAAAGTGTGCGTCTCCTTCCTCTCCCTTTCAGGACAATTGCAACATAAACATCACGTCTGCCTTTTTTCAAATGAAGCTGCAAGAAACTTAGCCAAGTTGTGGTCTGAATTGAGGCACACACACACACACACACACACACACACACACACACACACACACACACACACAGAGAGAAAGAGAGAGAGAGAGAGAGAGAGAGAGAGAGAGAGAGAGAGAGAGAGAGAGAGAGAGAGAGAGAGATAGAGAGAGAGAGAGAAGCTTAAAATATTCCTAATGTAGTCCATGATGTTAGGTAACACAGTCCTTGTCCTCTGGAAAGACAGACCTAATGTAAAATGCACACATATTAAATGTAAATAGATATGTTGTCACTATTTGTGCCGGTACGTCAGATTTTAAAAAATCCTCCTTCGTTTTTCTAGATGCGCTCAATTTGATTTTCAGTGACTCCTTGTTTGTAGAGGATGGTATAATAAGAAAAGGCGCGGATACTTTTGTACATGTATGCAACGTGTAATGACGGTGGACATACCCTTGTGTCGCGTGTTGAAACTATCCCGTTTCAACGTATGACTTCATTTCTCTAAACGTTTTAAGTGGCTTTTCGGAAGTTTACGAAATTGAATCATATGATAGCTTTAAATCCCTAAAAGATAAAATAAAAACTACAAACAATCAAACAATCAAATCGACCATAAACTGGTGGATGTGGGTGTGCGCTGGAGTTGGAGATTCAAGGGGTTTTGGTCATAAGTCATGTAGTAGTAGTAGCTGTTACTGTTGTCGTCGACGTTGTCGTCTTCGATGATGATGATGATGATGACGATGACGATGACGACGACAACGACGAGGACGGTGATGATGATGATGATGATGATGATGATGATGATGATGATGATGATGATGATGATGATGATGATGATGATGATGATGATGATGATGATGATGATGATGATGATGATAATGATGATGATTATGATGCTGATGTCCTAGGTAGTAGCAAAGAATGTAAGTAAACAAAGAAAAGCGATGACGCTTGAAAAGCAGCGCTCTGAAGCGGCTGCGCTGTTGAGCAGATCAAGGGAGGTAAACAGACCACAGTGCAACATGTAAATACAGACGATGTTGAGCGAATGTATCGGCGTATTTCTCATTCATCCCGAGCACATTTGTCAACAAAATTACCGTGTAATTTGTAGCAAAATGACTCCCTGCAATAAAGCTGGTATTTATGCACCTTTTCCCCCGTCTACATTGTGATATAGAGCTTACAATTGACACGGAATTGGTGAATGAAAACAGTCACATTCTTATTTTATTTTTTTATTCATACAACCATCAGACCTTTTGATGATATTAAAGTTTGTGCTGTTGGTGACTGAATCGTAAAACCAGCAGCAAGCCAGAATGCTAACTTATATTCAGAAATTAATTTATCCCATTGAATAGTGATTAGTGAGCTAAAGAGCGTTGGTTGTCGATTGAATAAAAGGGAACTTATGAAATTTTACACTGCTTTGCATATTCATAATTATTGTCAAATCTATCGTTCTTTTGGTTTGTTGTTCTTTGCTCTTTTTGTCTGATTACTTTTTTTCTTTTCTTTAATGGATTACTTTTTTTCTTTTCTCTAATGCGTGTTGTTGTCTTATAGTCTGCCCCACTGACAGTCATCACACACACACACACACACTTACACACACACACACACACACACACACGCACACACACACACACACACGCACACACACACACACACACACACACACACACACACACACACACACACACACTTTTGAGGTGAAAGACAGAAAATAAAAGTATACTCAGGTACTCAATTTTGCTTGGAAATAAAAGACATCGTTTAATAGTTATAAATCATTAAATCACTAAGTGTCAGGAAGTTCACCAAAAATACATGTATAAACTATAATAGATGAAACTTTGAAAGTTAAACACAAATGCATTCATATTCTGCGCTTTGACATGCAACCGGCCAACCTACACACTCTAACCTCACCGCCTTTGTATTGCCTGGTAAACAAAATACTTGTTGTTTGCTCCACGCCATAGACCCGAGTCTCAACTGCACAGTGTCCCATCAACTGTAAAGCTTCGCTTTACGCTGGCTATCCTTGATTCTGCTGTACAAACCACCACTACTGTTAACACAGTAACTATGCCTGGTAAGGTGAAGGGTTCATGTAAGCAATTTTACAGTAAAATACATTTTAAAACTCAGCATTACTCTATACATGTACATGTCACACTACACGTGTGAAAGTTTCATCATTTTCCTGTTGCGTTTTTGTGAAGAAGCAGAAAACTGCACGGAATTGTTCTTCAAGGTGGAAAACAGGTTGATCTTGACGAACAACAACGTGACCTGTGACTGTAAAGGACAACCACCAGGACGAGGACAGAAAAGCTTGTTCAGCAAGTCTTTTTCCAGTTCTTGCACAAGCACAGCCCTGACATATCTTTGGTACATACAGCGCTCTACTTTGTTTGCGTATGAAGAGCTCAGTTGCTGCACCACTGTGAAAAGTTCCTGACTGGGCACTATCAGTCCTTCATCTCTGAGGTTATCATACTGTTTGTGACTAACAAAAAGTTCATGTGCAGCTCCACTTGCAACTCCTTTCAACTGATCTCGGCAGCCTTCACAAGTTTTATCGCGCCACAGCCGCTTGGGGGCGCTGACGTCACTCGTTTCGCATAGGCGCGCGTTATCATCATTCTTTGTTTACTTACATTCTTTGGTAGTGGCATTAGTAGCAACGATTGTGATGGCGGTAGTGATTTTGCAGCAACATAACCCTGCGATGCTGATAACTCTAAATACCACATTTGAAAGATTGTTTGTGGACGCACTCTCACCTACCTTCAGAGCAAGTGAGACCCATGAACCCAGCCACGCAGCCCTCCTGGCATTCGCCCGTGACGGGATCACAGATGCCTTGCACACAAGTCGCTGAACACGTGTTGCTGCAGCCATCACCATGGCGACCGGATGGACAGACTGCCATGCAAAGATCAAAGCACACCTTCTTATCATGCGCGCGCGCGCGCGCGTGTGTGTGTGTTTTGCGCGCGCGCGTGTGTGTGCGCCTTAGTGAGTGTTTTGCGCGCGCGCGTACGTGTGTGCGCCTTAGTGAGTGTATGTGAGTGTGTGTGTGTGTGCGCGTGCGTGTGTGTGCGTGAGTGGTGTGTGTGTGTGTGTGTGTGTGTGTGTGTGTGTGTGTAAGCGCGCGCGTGTGTATTTGTGAATGTCACTGTATCGCTGTGTGTATGTGTGTGTGTATGTGTGTGTGTGTGTGTGTCTGTCTATATGTGTATCTGTCTGTCTATATGTGTCTGCCTGAGTGTGTGTGTGTGTGTGTGTGTGTGTGTGTGTGTGTGTGTGTGTGTGTGTGTGTGTGTGTGTGTGAGCGTATCTGTGTGTAGACGCGCGCACGTTTGTGTATGTCTGTTACGCCTCCCCCTCCCCCCCCTCTCTCTCTCTCTCTCCCCCCTCTCTCTCTCTCTCTCTCTCTCTTTTCCTCTGAGTGTGTGTGTGTGTGTGTGTCTCTCTCTTTTTTATTCTTCTTATTTCTCCTCCTCCTCCTCCTCCTCCTCCTCCTCCTCCTCGTCTGTCGCGTGCCACCCCGATTTTTAATAATTAAAAATGTCTAGGAACCAAATTTGTCACTTATGCCTACGATGCACTAGTACAAATTTAATGGATGGTGGAGTTTTTTCTCTAAAAAAACTCTTTACCACACTGCTGACATACAAACATGGATAAACAGACACTTGAAGTGGACACTGAGGCAGAAAGATTAAATTCAAACAATAGAATTTATTGATACAATCCAAACATAAATGATAACTGATAAGCAAACAACCAGTATGCGAACCAATTCAAATCCAACAGCAAACAATGTGCAAACCAATTCAAATCCAACTGCAACAATGTGCTAACCAATTCAAATCCAAACAACAAACAATATGCAAAACAAATCCCAACCCCGAAATCGTTCTACAATGACAATTTAGACAAACGATCTGCGCAGTACAATTACACTACAATACTAATAACGTGAGCACAAATGGGGAAAACCACGGGCTTCGAACAAACTCGGGTTCCCGGCAAACTCGTGACAGAGATACACAAAAAAGGACAAATACCTTCACCGATTCAGAAATACAACTCTCGCCAAAACAGTGCGGCTCAGACAAAAGGAGAAAAACAAGTGCTCCCGGCCAAGGGACACTTCCACCTACATGTCTCTGAAAGACCGACACTTAAGCTCCGCCCCTACCGGGTCAGAGTACAAACGATCAACGAATCAGAGAGAACGCCATCTCTCTTTCATCTAAACTCCGCCCTCCCTGTGCCGGAGTGCGAACGATCAACGAATCAGAAAGAACGCCATCTCTCTTTCATCCTAACTCCGCTCACCTGTGTCGGAGTGCGAAAGATCAGAGATCCGAAAGAACGCCACTCTCCCCAGATCAAAGACTCGCTCTAAAAAGAAGACCGACAGTGGTCTCATTCATTGAAATTCAAAGACGCCAAAATTCCGCTCTACCAAAAGGGACAAACGTGCCCTCATACAATGAATTTCAAACTCTACTAAATTCCAAATGACATAGATCGAAACTATCTTCATGTCCCCCTCCACGCCCGAGACACACCGCACCTTTAGTGTTAAACACAACGCAAATTTACCTCCAAGACCCAAATACGAAACGACTTCTCATAATAGAAGAATTTCCCAATTTCCGACGTGAAGAAAACAATGTCAATCAATATCGAACCGAATGAGAATGAATAAGTTTGTCTTACCAGATTGCTGGGAAAAGTCCCCTCTCACGGGACTGTCCAGACAAAGGGTGTCCTCTCACTAGACACGCTGAGAAGTGTCCACTCTCACTGGACAAAGCACGAACACTCAAACACGAACCAGGAGTGCTCACACCCGCTATGGCGCAAGACACTTCACCACTCCTAGAAGCGAGAGGGTGGACCCCTAACGGGTCGGACTGCACCCTCAGAACTCCCAGACGATGACGAAGGCATCCCTAGCCTTTCACAGGCCGACTTCACACATTTTCTCACTCAGCAAACTGCCACCGGGTCGTAGCAGTGAAAACACGTGGCACTTCCTAAGCCACACAGGAAGGTAGCGTCTCCCGACGCTGGCTGTTGATGCAGGCGGGTAGTCTGGCGGGACAGCTGCAGCGTTGTCCTGCTGCTGGATGACGAACAGGCTGGCTTTCCTGCGTCAGGGAAGTTGAGGACTGGTACCTCCGTTGGTGTCACGACCTCGGCAGGTCGAAGTGAAGAATGGCCCTCCTCTCCTGGAGGAAAAGCCCCGCCCCCCCCCGGTCGCAAGCAGACCGTTGAGAAGTGTGCCTCTCCTCGGTGGGAAGAGAAGCATGGTTGGTCTCAGCAGACCATCGAAGAAGGGAAAGCCTCTCCTTGGCGAGAAGAGAAGCATGGTTGGTCTCAGCAGACCATCGAAGAAAGGAAAACTTCTCCTTGGCGAGAAGTGAAGCGGTTGATCTCAGTAGACCATGAAGAAAGGAAAACTTCTCCTTGGCGAGAAGTGAAGCGTGGTTGATCTCCGTAGATCCATGGAAGACGGTCGGGACTTATCGCCCTGCTGACGAACGTAATCCCTCCCCTGCAGTATGACTCAGCGCAGAGTCAGAAGCTGGCGAGGCAAGAGCCGCCCCCCTAAGCCTTCCCCTCGGTTCCCTTGGCGTAGGCAACTCGAGGATACCGCAGGTATCTGCCCCTGGGTGACCTCCTGGAAAAGCACCCCCGGGTCGAGGTGGCTCTGACTCGACCCGCCTCCACAGATCCCTGGCGAGGGCGATCTCAGAGGGCCAACAGATAGAACTCGCCTCCATCGGCTCCTTGCGAGCCGTGTCCAGGTGGAGCCTGGCGGCTCCCCGGCATCAGACTCCGGACGCTTGGCGTAGACGATCCGAGCTGTATGCCCTAGCTGTTCTCACAGCTAGCCGACTCTCCTTCCCGGCTATCCCTGGCGGTGGGGACACCGGAGGAAATCGCGAAGTGACTTGTCAGGCACCGTGGTTGAACACAAGTCTTCTCTGCAGACAGTCCTTGCTGTAGCATGACTCACTAAGAGTCCTATTCAGACTAGGATACTTCCTCCTAAGCCTTTAAACTCCGCTCACCCCCTCCCTCCGGCTATCCCTGGCGTGGGACACCGGAGGTGGAGCGGAGCGACTTGTCCTGACGGTGGTAGAAACACAAGTGTCCGTTAAACTCCACGCATCGCTAAGGCGCGAAAGTTCCATGACGTAGTCCATCCCATGGCCTCCTGGGATACTAAGAACGACTACGCATGTCCAATTAAACCCCTCAAGACCCCTGGACCATCCCCTCGACACCCTGCCCTAAGAGCAGTCAACTCAAATGCACTGAACTGAATTCCGAACTCGGCCATGACCTTGCCGACATCCAGGGAAGAACAGAAGCCATCGGCCCCGACAAAGGGTGACGTCACATTCTTACATCAAAGAAGCGTAGCCGCGCCCAGACGGCTGTCTAGACATAGCGTCACCGCTTTCACACATCAAAGACCAAGTGCACTAACCGCAGTAACAACAGGGGTCAAACACGGTCACTCAGTCATCAAAAGGGTTTTTGCGCTATACAAAGCGCTCAAGGCAAAACTGACTTAACAAAGATCCAGAGATGCAGCCAAAACCTTACAAGGCATTCTTTTACAACCACTTCAAAACTCACTCACTCCATTCTCAACCTACATTGTCGCATCATCATGCGACAAGCCTTCCAACTTAAGAACAGACTCCCGTCTGCACCTACATAACCATTCACTAGCTTACATCACACTCTGGAATTCTTTTCAATCACCTATTGATACGCCAGTGGCCTTCCGGACGACGAACGCTACGTGATTATACAATCACTCCCTCTTTCAGACTCATCATGTGGGTTCACTCCCTCAACCCAAGTAGCTTTACAGAATTTGGAAAAAAGCATTCACCCAAAAATACAATTTCCACCAAAAGCGTACACGGAGTGACAAAACCATCACATGCAAATACCCCCTCAAGTCGAGGTATAGGTTCTGAAAGAAGAATAACATCAAAATAGCAAGTCGCCACTAGCAGAGAAAAAACCATCCCACTCCTTCATTTCAAAAGGAGACAGGTCTACCCGGCATGCCTAAAAATCTAACAAAATTCTACAGGCACACCGACTCATCCTGGTATGCAGTACCTAGGAAAATGAGTCAACCCTTTTTCGATGCTCGAAACCGGCATTCCCTAAGCCTTGGTTCGTCATATGCTGCGCACACATAGAGAGGAACCACGGTTAGTCCGCAGCTCAGTCCGCCCCTCCTGGGGAGAAGAAAACGGAATGTTCCCACATAGAGTCTGCGCACAGCCGCTCCAGCTACGAAGTTCAGGGGAGCACTGCTTCTTCCAGTCAGTGAGGGGAACAAGTCCCACAGTGTTACTGTCTCAGCTACCATTCTTCCAACCGACATGGTCCATACCAATTTGCCTATTCACTTGAACATAGTCAAAACTTCACTCATGTTCAAGTTCACTACTGCCTAGGTGCGCAGGTACACACACACCAACCCCAGCACAAATGGTAATCAGTCCACGGATATGTCCTTTGCACAGCAAGTGAGATATGAGTTCAGCACAGTCCTTTCCTGCTCTCGTCACTCTTGCTAAAGCACTTTTTCTTGCTAACACAGGTGACACAGTCTCTCCGCTGAAAGACAAGGTAGCCAATCTCACTGTTCTGCTCCTCAGCATTCTAGACACACAATGCATCACTGACGAACGGCCCCCTTGGCGAACAAACATCCAAATACACCGTCAACAGTCAAAGTCACTCAGAATGTTTGCTCCGCCAGGGTCGCTCAGCTTAAAGGTACCCCCTTCAACTGCATAACCATCTCAAAAGTTTCTCACTGGAAACTATAATACACATTTCTCGCCGGGTCGACATTATAACAAAAAGCAAATCTCTCCAGTGAACCGCTCATCAAGAGAGACATGCGCATGTACACAATCAATAACCCGGTTTCAAAAAATCGCATGGAAGTTTGTTCTTCCTCAAACATCCCATACTTCCAGCATGCGTACAAACAGAACGTCTTTCCGCTAACATCACCCAGAGCAACCAAGACAAAAGAAAGAACCCTATCAAGTATACGCATATACACTCCTAACAACGGATACACACGCACAGGAGTGATAGGGGCTAAGTGGTCATTACTGACGCTTTGGAACCTTCTTAGGGCAGTACTTAGCAAAATGCTCAGGAGAGTCACAGACATAACACTTCCTGACACTCGAACCTGAGTTCCTACCCTGAGGTTTCCAGACAGATCCTCGGGTCGAAAGATACTCACGAAACTCACGTTCCTTTCTCTCTCTCTCCACTTCATACTCATCTAGCTCTCTCAGAAACTCCTTCTTCCGTTCAGCTTCCCATTCTCGTTGTTCTCTCTCAAGCTTTCTCTCCTCCTCACACTCTCTCTTCCACTTCTCTTTCTCCCTCTCCAGTCTCTCCTCATACTCTCGTCGCTCCCTCTCCAGTCTCTCCTCATACTCTCGTCGCTCCCTCTTCCGCTCCTCTTTCTCCCAGGCCAATAGCGTTAGCCCAGTATCCTCCTGGAGCATTAGCTCAGCCACAAACTTGGGAATGGCGGAAGATTCTACACCCAGCTTGGTAGCTAGTGAATGCCACCTGGCTACTCTATCCCCCCTCGACTCAGCGCTAGATGCCATGGTGATTCTACTCCCAGTAGTGCACCTGGGATAAAGTTTCACAATAACCAACAAGGAAAAATGGGAGAACTCTCAGCCCAGAAGCAAGCTAAGCTGCGCTTGACAACAGGTAAGTAGAGTACAATTCAACAGGCAATCCACAATCGACTATCCTCTCACGATGTCAGAAAATCACAACCTCTACACAAGAGCTTCAGTGTCCAGTGTCCGAGCAGTGTGGCAACGACAACAAAAACCGAATTAATTTTTACACTCAAAGAGCCCAGGATCGTTTTCCCCGTCTGGGAACCACTTTGTCGCGTGCCACCCCGATTTTTAATAATTAAAAATGTCTAGGAACCAAATTTGTCACTTATGCCTACGATGCACTAGTACAAATTTAATGGATGGTGGAGTTTTTTCTCTAAAAAAACTCTTTACCACACTGCTGACATACAAACATGGATAAACAGACACTTGAAGTGGACACTGAGGCAAAAAGATTAAATTCAAACAATAGAATTTATTGATACAATCCAAACATAAATGATAACTGATAAGCAAACAACCAGTATGCGAACCAATTCAAATCCAACAGCAAACAATGTGCAAACCAATTCAAATCCAACTGCAACAATGTGCTAACCAATTCAAATCCAAACAACAAACAATATGCAAAACAAATCCCAACCCCGAAATCGTTCTACAATGACAATTTAGACAAACGATCTGCGCAGTACAATTACACTACAATACTAATAACGTGAGCAAAAATGGGGAAAACCACGGGCTTCGAACAAACTCGGGTTCCCGGCAAACTCGTGACAGAGATACACAAAAAAGGACAAATACCTTCACCGATTCAGAAATACAACTCTCGCCAAAACAGTGCGGCTCAGACAAAAGGAGAAAAACAAGTGCTCCCGGCCAAGGGACACTTCCACCTACATGTCTCTGAAAGACCGACACTTAAGCTCCGCCCCTACCGGGTCAGAGTACAAACGATCAACGAATCAGAGAGAAACGCCATCTCTCTTTCATCTAAACTCCGCCCTCCCTGTGCCGGAGTGCGAACGATCAACGAATCAGAAAGAACGCCATCTCTCTTTCATCCTAACTCCGCTCACCTGTGTCGGAGTGCGAAAGATCAGAGATCCGAAAGAACGCCACTCTCCCCAGATCAAAGACTCGCTCTAAAAAGAAGACCGACAGTGGTCTCATTCATTGAAATTCAAAGACGCCAAAATTCCGCTCTACCAAAAGGGACAAA
>JAWQFJ010028134.1:0-13963 GCA_034096865.1 Theodoxus fluviatilis | reverse complement strand
TAGTGTAGAATGTAGAACTGGATATTGAAGCGGAATTCAGCCACACAGGTAGTGTGGAATGTAGAACTGGATATTGAAGCGGAATTCAGCCACACAGGTAGTGTAGAATGTAGATCTGGATATTGAAGCGGAATTCAGCCACACAGGTAGTGTGGAATGTAGAACTGGGTATTGAAGCGGAATTCAGCCACACGGGTAGTGAAGAATGTAGAACTGGGTATTGAAGCGGAATTCAGCCACACAGGTAGTGTAGAATGTAGAACTGGGTATTGAAGCGGAATTCAGCCACACAGGTAGTGTAGAATGTAGAACTGGGTATTGAAGCGGAATTCAGCCACACAGGTAGTGTAGAATGTAGAACTGGGTATTAAAGCGGAATTCAGCCACACAGGTAGTGTGGAATGTAGAACTGGGTATTGAAGCGGAATTCAGCCACAGGTAGTGTAGAATGTAGAACCCATATTGAAGCGGAATTCAGCCACACAGGTAGTGTAGAATGTAGAACTGGGTATTGAAGCGGAATTCAGCCACACAGGTAGTGTAGAATGTAGAACTGGGTATTGAAGCGGAATTCAGCCACAGGTAGTGTAGAATGTAGAACCCATATTGAAGCGGAATTCAGCCACACAGGTAGTGTAGAATGTAGAACTGGGTATTGAAGCGGAATTCAGCCACACAGGTAGTGTAGAATGTAGAACTGGGTATTGAAGCGGAATTCAGCCACACAGGTAGTGTAGAATGTAGAACTGGATATTGAAGCGGAATTCAGCCACACAGGTAGTGTAGAATGTAGAACTGGATATTGAAGCCGAATTCAGCCACACAGGTAGTGTGGAATGTAGAACTGGATATTGAAGCGGAATTCAGCCACACAGGTAGTGTAGAATGTAGATCTGGATATTGAAGCGCAATTCAGCCACACAGGTAGTGTGGAATGTAGAACTGGATATTGAAGCGGAATTCAGCCACACAGGTAGTGTAGAATGTAGAACTGGATATTGAAGCGGAATTCAGCCACACAGGTAGTGTAGAATGTAGAACTGGATATTGAAGCGGAATTCAGCCACACAGGTAGTGTAGAATGTAGAACTGGATATTGAAGCGGAATTCAGCCACACAGGTAGGCTAGTGTAGAATGTAGAACTGGATATTGAAGCGGAATTCAGCCACACAGGTAGTGTAGAATGTAGAACTGGATATTGAAGCGGAATTCAGCCACACAGGTAGTGTAGAATGTAGAATTGGATATTGAACGCCCATAGCTTGATGCCCCTCCCCCCGGCCCCCACCTCCATAAGTTTTTAGGCTAGCAGAAAATCGGGCACTGTGGCACAAAGTACAAGAAGACAGACAGACAGACCAGCAAACAGACAGACAGGGACACGGGCACTGAGACAGGAAGATAGACAGGCAGACAGACACACACACAAACACACACAGACTAGCACGCACGCATGCGCGCACACTTACACACACTGACACGTGCGTACGTGCACACTCATACACACAATGTGACACACTGATACCCACTTTTAGAGCGCAGACAGTAACAACATACAGTTTCAAATCAATCAACAAATAAAAAGTCTTAAGGAAAACAATAAGAAAAGCCCACCTGCATGACGTAAACTAGTCCAGCAGCGCTTTGTCTACAGACGGCAGCTGAGAGCTCCGTGCCCGCTTGCTCGTCGTCACAATGTCGCCGCTTCTTGCCTGAGCAAGATATTTGTTCTTGTCTTTCATGATGTTCGACAGCGTTGGCAGGGGGACACCTAAATCAATGGCCATCTGTGTTCGGGATTTGTGTGGACTGTCCCCTACTGCCTTTATGATTTTAAGGCGTTCGGACAATGTCAACACTCTATACGTTTGCCTGTAACTTTCGCTTTGCTGTGCGGGTCCGCCATTTTGCAAGTTCGAGTCGCTATGGAAGGGAAATTACCCTGCGTTCCGTTGTGACATCGCCGATGGTAACTTCATCGCGCTTGGTTCTGCGCATGCGTCAAAGCCGAAAGTGAGGCGTGTATCGCGCCTTGTTCAAAGGTGATGTGCCGCGAGACTTTAGATTTTGTGTTTTTCGGTCAATAAATGAACACATTTACCGAAAAACACAAAATCTAAAGTCTCGCGGCACATCACCTTTGAACAAGGCGCGATACACGCCTCACTTTCGGCTTTGACGCATGCGCAGAACCAAGCGCGATGAGTTACCATCGGCGATGCCACACCGTTGCACTCTGCTTCATCTCTGCTACGGTGTAGCAGCCTCAAGAGTTTTGATTGGTTGGTTTTATTTAATAACTTTTAAAGCACATTATCATTAAAAGTATAGGGTTTTGGGGGCCCTCTTTGAATACACGAATCCCCAATATTATTTTACACTCACATTTATCACTCTTGATCGAAGAAACGACTAAATAAAAGTATTAGGGTCGAAAATCATTCATACACAATCTTTGGTGACGTTTCAGCCAGTGGCAGAGGTCAACTTCCTGTCAAGGTCGCGCAGCAGCTCGAGCGTCTCAGAAGGAGCTCTAACTGCTTCACACTAGAGTGCGCCACCTGCTGTGCCTAGCAACAATGAAGCTACAGAACTCATAGCCGCATTTGATTGGCTCATACTAAACAGAACTAATTGGAAGTCAATCTACGGACTTGCACGGTAAACATGCTTCAAATCATGGAGTTTACATACCATGGAAGTGGCAAACGTGCCGATTGCTGTCAAATTTCGAAGAAATAAATGTTTTCGTGCTCTCATCACCGTGGCAGAGTGGATTGTATGTCGGTTTGATATCTGTGGTAATCGTCGGCATTTATACCCATGAGAGTAACGATTTAGCAGACGACACACGTTTTGGGATTCCCTTGACCTTCCTCTATGACTGGTGATGGTTATCTCCCTTTTGTTATTAATGGTTTTTCTATCCTAATGCTTTTATGAAGTTGTCTATTTGATCAAGAGGGATATAAATGAATGTGAACTTATTTAGGGGATCCATGTATCCAAAGAGGGCCTCCAAAACCCTCTACTTTTAATGGTAACGTGCTTTTAAAATAATTAATGAAACCGACCAATCGAAACTCCTGAGCCTGCTACACCCTAGCATAGATGAAGCAGAGTGCAACGGAACGCAGGGTCTCACCACACTTTGGTGACTTGAGTCTACTTTCGTGTTCTTACAACCGGTCTTGCAACAACACATTTGTGCTGCTCGGGACCAGAGATTTGCTTTTATACAACCGGACTTTTATACATCCGATTTTCATACAACCGGAAAATTCTAATAACAAAGAGTAGCTTCTGCCCGGACCCTTTCATTCATCCAGACTTTCATACATCCGGTGTTTTATACATCCGGACTATACAGTATACGAAACACTTTCATTTGCCGCAATTCCATGTATCTTTCATTCTATGATTATGACACCTGATGGATATAAAGAATTACTGTATAAAGAAGAAAAAGGTCCTGGGCTTGTTCCTTATATCAATGTTCTACTGTATGTACTGCTTTGGAGAGAACATTTTGCAGAGAATTGAAGACGGACTGTAGCTTTTTTGGTAATGATTTTTATTCCTCCATTTAAAAATTCTTTGAAGTTTGTTTAAAATGATACATTTGATAACATTTGAGCATTGACAGTTAAAACTTCCTGACATGTTCTTAGTCTTGGATGAGAAAGGTAAAGCCAGTGAGAGTCAATCAGAATGTGGCGGGGCTTAATGCCCCACACTCTTGCATTTTGTTTCAAAACATGAAAATAGTTCAAGTCAACAAGACAAAACAGGACTGATGAAACACACATACAACTCTAATCTAAATTAACATGTTTATCTTGTTTTCTTTGCTCCATACATTTATCCTTAAAATGTCACTGAAATGAGGAAGCCTTTTGCCCTTAAATTTTCTGTATAAGATTCTGCAGTATTATGTCAAGAAAACAACAGTTTCTGCCATAAGTATATATATACACATTAAGGAGATTTATGGAAAAAATACACTTTGTTACATGAATGGTATTACATGCAGCTTGTTAGGTTGCCATATAATGTCAAAACGTGGAGGGGTGCTTTGGTTATGGTCCTTGAGTGTGTTTTTTTTCCTTCTAATGTGCTCAAGAAACCACAAGATTTTAAAACATAAAGCAAATGGCTCTTATCTGTGACCTTTCATCAGATTTTCTCATTTGAAAGAAGTTAATTTTTTTTCTACAGATTTGTGGAAGAGTCTTTGGTCTCTACCCTAGTTTGCCTTGAACTGTCAGAGGCTAACAATGGGGCATGTAACGTCCAAAAGTATGAACCGTCCAAAAGTATGAACCGGAAATCGTCGCAGAGTTATCTGCCCGGCTCTCTCTTTATGCGATTTACCGCTCCTGCACCTGTTCTTCGCATGGAATATATCCCGACAAACGACGCATTCGTTGCTTTACGAGTTTTTGTGTTTTTGGTGCATTTGTGTCGTTTAACATATAATGTAGCGTTCAAAAAAGTTTTTTCCCGTGAAAAGCCGTCTCGCTTGCCGGAAATAATATGGGAGTCACCTCCCTGTAGTCTATTTGTAGTCTGGTTTTATAAAACGCGACCGTTGACTGACTTGGCACGCCCGGGGAGTTATGCTAAGATCCGGCCGCGTAAATATATCTGCGTTTTGTGACAAACGTCTTGCTCGGCGGTACTGTACTCCATGCACCTTAACGGTGCGCGTGATTCGGGTGTAATCTTAAGCTAAACGACGTTCCGAATGTTTCCGACTTCGACCATTTCAGCAGCGCCAATAAACGTAGTTTAGCTTAAGATTACACCCGAATCACGCGCACCGTTAAGGTGCATGGAGTACAGTACCGCCGAGCAAGACGTTTGTCACAAAACGCAGATATATTTACGCGGCCGGATCTTAGCATAACTCCCCGGGCGTGCCAAGTCAGTCAGGCGGAGTGGCGGGTGCCGTCTCTTTTTAGAGTCGAATTATTAAGAGTACCGGGCAGATAACTCTGCGACGATTTCCGGTTCATACTTTTGGACGGTTCATACTTTTGGACGTTACAGGGCATCTGAGCACTGCATCATGTCATATTGGACCTTGATTCTGTGTACTGGCAGAAACATTTACAGTAAAATCAAAATTATGATTTTCTTTTTCCTCCTGTGTGATTCTATGCATTTGTAAGTTATTTTCTACATTTCAAATGAGATAAAATGTACCCAAATAATTATGCCTGTAGAAAGTAAGAAAAGACATTTGTTTAGAAATATTGAGTTTTGTGGTTACCAAAGAAAGTCAGCATATTTCATTGAATATTAGTGTCTTCAATGTGTTTAATCTGTTTGATTTGAAGTATCTTTTTTTCAGAACAGTGATTTTCGAAAAGAGAATGCATTGTGCTTATTTGTGAGTAGAGTTTGTGTCTGCAAACCTGTGTGCATAATTATTGTGTATGTTGGTGGGTGGGTTGAGGGAGGGGTGGGTGGTAGGAACTAGAGCTAGCAAGCAAAGAGAAGCAAGGTGGACACCATGGAAGCTGGGGTGGAACATTTATGCACGCGCGCGCGCGCGCGCGCGCACACACACACACACACACACACACACACACACACACACACACATACACGAGCGCTCACTAAAATTCACCCAAAACCCTATCAGAAAAGCGAGTCCAGGGGCGCGTTTGTTAGGCCACAAATCTCGCGATTCTCCCTGAATGGCTACGAGTGAGACGCTCCTACAGCTAGAAAAACGACCAACTTGATCCGGAACACTCCGCCAACGAGTGCCATGGACATATTTAATTGTTGTACTCGGAACATCGGCGTACACGTTGGAAGAGTTCATTGCAAGAATTATAGGTCTTTGGAAGTATATCGATTCTTCGTAGCAGGATTCGTGTGAGATGTCTGCTGATTCTCGCCGGATGTTTGTCTCGAAAGGTCAGATCTATTCTGTAGATCTTTTTCCATCCTCTTCGTCTAGCTTTGGTCACCCTTTGCACAATCGGACCTTGATTGGTTTTCTCTGATGGTATAAAGTAGTAGGAGCGTTTGACTCCTCTTAATTTTTCTTTTTGTTGGTTGTTAAAACAATTTTTCACACAGCAAGAGGTCGGCATGGTTGCAAGTCTCCCATAGCACACAGATCGCCTCCTACCAACATGGCTGAACGCACGTGGCTTCTACAAATAACTCCGGAAGTGACGACAACGCGTCTCTATTGAATTGTCTCTTTTAACTCTCAATGGTCTTTTGATAATGTTGAGTTTTGATTGGTAAAATCGTTGGAATGTGGAGCCGAAGTCCCGTGACTAACCTGTGTCAGAGATATATCCATCTCTGTGTTCAGAATGGGTCTGCTCGATTGTGAACGGCTGATGAGCCGGCGTGCGCCGCCGGGCGATTATTCCGCTCGATTCGCACCGGCTTACGCGCCGGGGCATTGCCGAATGCGCCGAATGCGCCGTCTTAATGCCTCCTGAGATGCGCTTTCTGCTGCGCGACCTTGACAGGAAGTTGACCTCTGCCACTGGGTGAAACGTCACCAAAGATTGTGTATGAATGATTTTCGACCCTAATGCTTTTATTAAGTCGTTTCTTCGATCAAGAGTGATAAATTTGAGTGTGAAATAATATTGGGGATTCGTGTATTCAAAGAGGGCATCCTAAACCCTATACTTTTAATGATAATGTGTTTTTAAAGTTATTAAATAAAACCAACTAATCAAAAGGCTACGTCGTAGCAGCACGGATCTATCCCTGCGTTCTGTTGCACTCTGCTTCATCTCTGCTACGATGTAACAGCCTCAAAAGTTTTGATTGGCTGGTTTTATTTAATAACTTTAAAAGCACATTATCATTAAAAGTATAGGGTTTTGGAGGCCCTCTTTGAATACACGAATCCCCAATATTATTTCACACTCAAATTTATCACTCTTGATCGAAGAAACGACTTAATAAAAGCATTAGGGTCGAAAATCATTCATACACAATCTTTGGTGACGTTTCACCCAGTGGCAGAGGTCAACTTCCTGTCAAGGTCGCGCAGCAGAAAGCGCATCTCAGGAGGCATTAAGACGGCGCATTCGGCGCATTCGGCAATGCCCCGGCGCGTAAGCCGGTGCGAATCGAGCGGAATAATCGCCCGGCGGCGCACGCCGGCTCATCAGCCGTTCACAATCGAGCAGACCCATTCTGAACACAGAGATCTCTGACACAGGTTAGTCACGTGACTTCGGCTCCACATTCCAACGATTTTACCAATCAAAACTCAACATTATCAAAAGACCATTGAGAGTTAAAAGAGACAATTCAATAGAGACGCGTTGTCGTCACTTCCGGAGTTATTTGTAGAAGCCACGTGCGTTCAGCCATGTTGGTAGGAGGCGATCTGTCTGCTAAGCTGTGCTATGGGAGACTTGCAACCATGCCGACCTCTTGCTGTGTGAAAAATTGTTTTAACAACCAACAAAAAGAAAAATTAAGAGGAGTCAAACGCTCCTACTACTTTATACCATCAGAGAAAACCAATCAAGGTCCGATTGTGCAAAGGGTGACCAAAGCTAGACGAAGAGCAAGAGGATGGAAAAAGATCTACAGAATAGATCTGACCTTTCGAGACAAACATCCGGCGAGAATCAGCAGACATCTCACACGAATCCTGCTACGAAGAATCGATATACTTCCAAAGACCTATAATTCTTGCAATGAACTCTTCCAACGTGTACGCCGATGTTCCGAGTACAACAATTAAATATGTCCATGGCCCTCGTTGGCGGAGTGTTCCGGATCAAGTTGGTCGTTTTTCTAGCTGTAGGAGCGTCTCACTCGTAGCCATTCAGGGAGAATCGCGAGATTTGTGGCCTAACAAACGCGCCCCTGGACTAGCTTTTCTGATAGGGTTTTGGGTGAATTTTAGTGAGCACTCGTGTATGTGTGTGTGTGTGTGTGTGTGTACGCACGCGCGTGCATAAATGTTCCACCCCAGCTTCCATGGTGTCCACCTTGTTTCCCTTTGCTTGCTAGCTCTAGTTCCTACCACCCACCCCTCCCTCAACCCACCCACCAACATACACAATAATTATGCACACAGGTTTGCAGACACAAACTCTACTCACAAATAAGCACAATGCATTCTCTTTTCGAAAATCACTGTTCTGAAAAAAAGATACTTCAAATCAAACAGATTAAACACATTGAAGACACTAATATTCAATGAAATATGCTGACTTTCTTTGGTAACCACAAAACTCAATATTTCTAAACAAATGTCTTTTCTTACTTTCTACAGGCATAATTATTTGGGTACATTTTATCTCATTTGAAATGTAGAAAATAACTTACAAATGCATAGAATCACACAGGAGGAAAAAGAAAATCATAATTTTGATTTTACTGTAAATGTTTCTGCCAGTACACAGAATCAAGGTCCAATATGACATGATGCAGTGCTCAGATGCCCTGTAACGTCCAAAAGTATGAACCGTCCAAAAGTATGAACCGGAAATCGTCGCAGAGTTATCTGCCCGGTACTCTTAATAATTCGACTCTAAAAAGAGACGGCACCCGCCACTCCGCCTGACTGACTTGGCACGCCCGGGGAGTTATGCTAAGATCCGGCCGCGTAAATATATCTGCGTTTTGTGACAAACGTCTTGCTCGGCGGTACTGTACTCCATGCACCTTAACGGTGCGCGTGATTCGGGTGTAATCTTAAGCTAAACTACGTTTATTGGCGCTGCTGAAATGGTCGAAGTCGGAAACATTCGGAACGTCGTTTAGCTTAAGATTACACCCGAATCACGCGCACCGTTAAGGTGCATGGAGTACAGTACCGCCGAGCAAGACGTTTGTCACAAAACGCAGATATATTTACGCGGCCGGATCTTAGCATAACTCCCCGGGCGTGCCAAGTCAGTCAACGGTCGCGTTTTATAAAACCAGACTACAAATAGACTACAGGGAGGTGACTCCCATATTATTTCCGGCAAGCGAGACGGCTTTTCACGGGAAAAAACTTTTTTGAACGCTACATTATATGTTAAACGACACAAATGCACCAAAAACACAAAAACTCGTAAAGCAACGAATGCGTCGTTTGTCGGGATATATTCCATGCGAAGAACAGGTGCAGGAGCGGTAAATCGCATAAAGAGAGAGCCGGGCAGATAACTCTGCGACGATTTCCGGTTCATACTTTTGGACGGTTCATACTTTTGGACGTTACATGCCCCATTGGTAGCCTCTGACAGCTCAAGGCAAACTAGGGTAGAGACCAAAGACTCTTCCACAAATCTGTAGAAAAAAATTCACTTCTTTCAAATGAGAAAATCTGATGAAAGGTCACAGATAAGAGCCATTTGCTTTATGTTTTAAAATCTTGTGGTTTCTTGAGCACATTAGAAGGAAAAAAAACACACTCAAGGACCATAACCAAAGCACCCCTCCACGTTTTGACATTATATGGCAACCTAACAAGCTGCATGTAATACCATTCATGTAATAAAGTGTATTTTTTCCATTTATCTCCTTAATTTGTATATACTTATGGCAGAAACTGTTGTTTTCTTGACATAATACTGCAGAATCTTATACAGAAAATTTAAGGGCAAAAGGCTTCCTCATTTCAGTGACATTTTAAGGATAAATGTATGGAGCAAAGAAAACAAGATAAACATGTTAATTTAGATTAGAGTTGTATGTGTGTTTCATCAGTCCTGTTTTGTCTTGTTGACTTGAACTATTTTCATGTTTTGAAACAAAATGCAAGAGTGTGGGGCATTAAGCCCCGCCACATTCTGATTGACTCTCACGAGCTTTACCTTTCTCATCCAAGACTAAGAACATGTCAGGAAGTTTTAACTGTCAATGCTCAAATGTTATCAAATGTATCATTTTAAACAAACTTCAAAGAATTTTTAAATGGAGGAATAAAAATCATTACCAAAAAACTACAGTCCGTCTTCAATTCTCTGCAAAATGTTCTCTCCAAAGCAGTACATACAGTAGAACATTGATATACGGAACAAGCCCAGGACCTTTTTCTTCTTATAGTAATTCTTTATATCCATCAGGTGTCATAATCATAGAATGAAAGATACATGGAATTGCGGCAAATGAAAGTGTTTCGTATACTGTATAGTCCGGATGTATAAAACACCGGATGTATGAAAGTCTGGATGAATGAAAGGGTCCGGGCAGAAGCTACTCTTTGTTATTAGAATTTTCCGGTTGTATGAAAATCGGATGTATAAAAGTCCGGTTGTATAAAAGCAAATCTCTGGTCCCGAGCAGCACAAATGTGTTGTTGCAAGACCGGTTGTAGGAACACGAAAGTAGACTCAAGTCACCAAAGTGTGGTGAGACCCTGCGTTCCGTTGCACTCTGCTTCATCTATGCTAGGGTGTAGCAGGCTCAGGAGTTTCGATTGGTCGGTTTCATTAATTATTTTAAAAGCACGTTACCATTAAAAGTAGAGGGTTTTGGAGGCCCTCTTTGGATACATGGATCCCCTAAATAAGTTCACATTCATTTATATCCCTCTTGATCAAATAGACAACTTCATAAAAGCATTAGGATAGAAAAACCCATTAATAACAAAAGGGAGATAACCATCACCAGTCATAGAGGAAGGTCAAGGGAATCCCAAAACGTGTGTCGTCTGCTAAATCGTTACTCTCATGGGTATAAATGCCGACGATTACCACAGATATCAAACCGACATACAATCCACTCTGCCACGGTGATGAGAGCACGAAAACATTTATTTCTTCGAAATTTGACAGCAATCGGCACGTTTGCCACTTCCATGGTATGTAAACTCCATGATTTGAAGCATGTTTACCGTGCAAGTCCGTAGATTGACTTCCAATTAGTTCTGTTTAGTATGAGCCAATCAAATGCGGCTATGAGTTCTGTAGCTTCATTGTTGCTAGGCACAGCAGGTGGCGCACTCTAGTGTGAAGCAGTTAGAGCTCCTTCTGAGACGCTCGAGCTGCTGCGCGACCTTGACAGGAAGTTGACCTCTGCCACTGGCTGAAACGTCACCAAAGATTGTGTATGAATGATTTTCGACCCTAATACTTTTATTTAGTCGTTTCTTCGATCAAGAGTGATAAATGTGAGTGTAAAATAATATTGGGGATTCGTGTATTCAAAGAGGGCCCCCAAAACCCTATACTTTTAATGATAATGTGCTTTAAAAGTTATTAAATAAAACCAACCAATCAAAACTCTTGAGGCTGCTACACCGTAGCAGAGATGAAGCAGAGTGCAACGGTGTGGCATCGCCGATGGTAACTCATCGCGCTTGGTTCTGCGCATGCGTCAAAGCCGAAAGTGAGGCGTGTATCGCGCCTTGTTCAAAGGTGATGTGCCGCGAGACTTTAGATTTTGTGTTTTTCGGTTAATGTGTTCATTTATTGACCGAAAAACACAAAATCTAAAGTCTCGCGGCACATCACCTTTGAACAAGGCGCGATACACGCCTCACTTTCGGCTTTGACGCATGCGCAGAACCAAGCGCGATGAAGTTACCATCGGCGATGTCACAACGGAACGCAGGGTAATTTCCCTTCCATAGCGACTCGAACTTGCAAAATGGCGGACCCGCACAGCAAAGCGAAAGTTACAGGCAAACGTAGAGTGTTGACATTGTCTGAGCGCCTTAAAATCATAAAGGCAGTAGAGGACAGTCCACACAAATCCCGAACACAGATGGCCATTGATTTAGGTGTCCCCCTGCCAACGCTGTCGAACATCATGAAAGACAAGAACAAATATCTTGCTCAGGCAAGAAGCGGCGACATTGTGACGACGAGCAAGCGGGCACGGAGCTCTCAGCTGCCGTCTGTGGACAAAGCGCTGCTGGACTGGTTTACGTCATGCAGGTGGGCTTTTCTTATTTTTTCCTTATGAATTTTTATTTGTTGATTGATTTGAAACTGTATGTTGTTACTGTCTGCGCTCTAAAAGTGGGTATCAGTGTGTCACATTGTGTGTATGAGTGTGCACGTACGCACGTGTCAGTGTGTGTAAGTGTGCGCGCATGCGTGCGTGCTAGTCTGTGTGTGTTTGTGTGTGTGTCTGTCTGCCTGTCTATCTTCCTGTCTCGGTGCCCGTGTCCCTGTCTGTCTGTTTGCTGGTCTGTCTGTCTGTCTTCTTGTACTTTGTGCCACAGTGCCTGATTTTCTGCTAGCCTAAAAACTTATGGAGGTGGGGGCCGGGGGGAGGGGCATCAAGCTATGGGCGTTCAATATCCAGTTCTACATTCTACACTACCTGTGTGGCTGAATTCCGCTTCAATATCCAGTTCTACATTCTACACTACCTGTGTGGCTGAATTCCGCTTCAATATCCAGTTCTACATTCTACACTACCTGTGCGGCTGAATTCCGCTTCAATATCCAGTTCTACATTCTACACTACCTGTGCGGCTGAATTCCGCTTCAATATCCAGTTCTACATTCTACACTACCTGTGCGGCTGAATTCCGCTTCAATATCCAGTTCTACATTCTACACTACCTGTGTGGCTGAATTCCGCTTCAATATCCAGTTCTACATTCCACACTACCTGTGTGGCTGAATTCCGCTTCAATATCCAGATCTACATTCTACACTACCTGTGTGGCTGAATTCCGCTTCAATATCCAGTTCTACATTCCACACTACCTGTGTGGCTGAATTCCGCTTCAATATCCAGTTCTACATTCTACACTACCTGTGTGGCTGAATTCCGCTTCAATATCCAGTTCTACATTCTACACTACCTGTGTGGCTGAATTCCGCTTCAATACCCAGTTCTACATTCTACACTACCTGTGTGGCTGAATTCCGCTTCAATATCCAGTTCTACATTCTACACTACCTGTGTGGCTGAATTCCGCTTCAATACCCAGTTCTACATTCTACACTACCTGTGTGGCTGAATTCCGCTTCAATACCCAGTTCTACATTCTACACTACCTGTGTGGCTGAATTCCGCTTCAATATCCAGTTCTACATTCTACACTACCTGTGTGGCTGAATTCCGCTTCAATACCAGTTCTACATTCTACACTACCTGTGTGGCTGAATTCCGCTTCAATATCCAGTTCTACATTCTACACTACCTGTGTGGCTGAATTCCGCTTCAATACCCAGTTCTACATTCTACACTACCTGTGTGGCTGAATTCCGCTTCAATACCCAGTTCTACATTCTACACTACCTGTGTGGCTGAATTCCGCTTCAATACCCAGTTCTACATTCTTCACTACCTGTGTGGCTGAATTCCGCTTCAATACCCAGCTCTACATTCCACACTACCTGTGTGGCTGAATTCCGCTTCAATATCCAGTTCTACATTCTACACTACCTGTGTGGCTGAATTCCGCTTCAATATCCAGTTCTACATTCTACACTACCTGTGTGGCTGAATTCCGCTTCAATATCCAGTTCTACATTCTACACTACCTGTGTGGCTGAATTCCGCTTCAATATCCAGTTATACATTCTACACTACCTGTGGCTGAATTCCGCTTCAATACCCAGTTCTACATTCTACACTACCTGTGTGGCTGAATTCCGCTTCAATACCCAGTTCTACATTCTACACTACCTGTGTGGCTGAATTCCGCTTCAATACCCAGTTCTACATTCTACACTACCTGTGTGGCTGAATTCCGCTTCAATATCCAGGTCTACATTCCACACTACCTGTGTGGCTGAATTCGGCTTCAATATCCAGTTCTACATTCTACACTACCTGTGTGGCTGAATTCCGCTTCAATATCCAGTTCTACATTCTACACTACCTGTGTGGCTGAATTCCGCTTCAATACCCAGTTCTACATTCTACACTACCTGTGTGGCTGAATTCCGCTTCAATATGGGTTCTACATTCTACACTACCTGTGTGGCTGAATTCCGCTTCAATACCCAGTTCTACATTCTTCACTACCTGTGTGGCTGAATTCCGCTTCAATACCAG
>JAWQFJ010028133.1:20000-29188 GCA_034096865.1 Theodoxus fluviatilis | reverse complement strand
TCCTCATCTCGCACACTCGCAGCTTGACGCGAGCGGCACTTGCCATAAAGTCTCGCGCAGAAACCGAGACTGACCGAGAAAACCTGTATTGACGCGTTAGAATCATCGCGTCGCTCGACTGACACTGCAGTCTTTCTGTGCTGAGTTATGGGGGAACTGCAACTGCGTAAAATGATATCGTGTGATAATTATTTCTTCCAATGATGTCACTTGACAGGTGAGAGAGTAGACTCGATCTGTCAGAGTTGACCGCTCGCTTGTTGTTGTCACCGTGACCTACTCAGCGTGTCACGGTTGTTGATGTCTATCGCGACCACTACTCGACTGCTTCGCGTTCAGTTTTCGACCACTTCGAATACCTGTCGCAGGCTCTACTTAGGGTGACTGTGGTGCCGAGCCTGATATTTCTCTAGGCTGTCGATGTGTTATTTATAGTGTTAAGCAAGGTTTCTGCGTGTGTATTCGTCTGTGACGATCTCTGCTGTCCCGTTGTAAATAGGTGCCACTCGATCAAGCGATTGATCCATGTGTGTGTGTGTTTGTGTGTGTGTGTGTGTGTGTGTGTGTGTGTGTGTGTGCGTGCGTGTGTGTGTGTTTGTGTGTGTGTGTGTGTGTGTGTGTGTGTTGTGTGTCCATGTGTGTGTGTGTCTGTGTGTACGTCAGTTTATGTTTGCCTGTGTGTATGTTTGTGTGCGAGACTGTGTGTGTGTGTGTGTGTGTGTGTGTGTGTGTGTGTGTGTGTGTGTGTGTGTGTGTGTGTGTGTGTGTGTGCGTTCCTGTGCTGTGTTGTCAAAAGCTACTCTTCTCATGATTTTTATTAAAAGCAGTTGAATGCTCTATGAAGAAATTATCAGAGCAGCGGTATTCAACATACGTTCCGTCACATGGCCATAGCCACAATGATGATTGATAGTGCAAATATTTAACAACCAAGTAACTACGGTCAAAACAAAAATTGAATAGTACTGATTATTACCAAGTCATTTGTTCATTGCAGACGACAGCACTCATCAAATATTTGGAAGGGGTTACAAGTGAGCAACAAGCAAGCAGCAAATATGTAATTCAAGTAAATGTAACTTTTTGTAATGTAAGAGTTGTTTCTTCTCTTCTCTGAGGTAATAACAACAAAAAAGGTGACACGTGCACAATATCACTGCAATGTAGATTAGAAATTAACACTCGGACACGTTGGGAGCCGTGAAAATTCTAGGCTGCAATGCAGTGTGTGGATTACTTCTAATCATCTCAGTTCCGAGTTCAGTTTCTGCAGGACCTTCGACTTCGTAGAAAACTTTATCACCCCTTGTAATGGCATCACTGTTTTTAACAGCTAAACTACGGAGATAAAAGATACATCAGCACTGCATCATTTGAATAACATGTTTAATCGAACGCTGACGAAAACTATGCCGAAATTTCAAACTTACCACTCCAGCCTTTCTTCATCTCCACCCCAATCCACAGGAGACTCTCCCGGGTCTTGTCACGATCATAATAACTTTTCATCCCGAGATTGTAGAGGTTTTCTTGCCTGCCCTTGCAAACAATCTGATTGGCCACGTCCAAGCGTCTAGGCGCTCGGAAATAGAGACGACCCTACTTCCAAGCGCCTGACGCTTGGACGCAAGCGGCTGGGCGCGCGCAGCCGAATCAGCCGGCGGCTACCCTCGCACACTGTACTGCGCGTTCAAAATACGCCAGCTGCTTGGCTGCTTGGACGCCTAGTGTGCGACGGGCCTTAGCAGTAGCGTTTGATTTCATAACGACGAAAAGCATGACAAATGAAGTAGCACGTTTGTGAGAGCCGAAAACTGAGAAATGCACTGATCTCTCACTCCTTTGGGACGCTTACGTTGGCATTCCTAAACGAGAAATGTGTCCTTAGTTGTATATTTCCAATGTATCGTCTGACAGAACCGATGAAACGACTAATGAACACGAGCTCAGGTTACACATTTGACAGACTAGGAAAGGCAAATTCGGTTTTGTCCCATTACCTATGGCTGAAACAGCATCTAGTGCGGGCGCTTTCCACGCAAAGCCTAAAACAGAGCTGTGTCACGATTTAAAAAAGTTTGTCCTATGAAAAGTGTTTGTCGATATAAATATGTATCAGTGCATTATATTTAAATTGATCCAGGGTTTTCCAGATCTATTAATAACGACTAACACTTTTCTGATACAAAGTTTTTGTGTGTGCTTTTTCGTGACAAGTTGAAGCCCTGCATGGGACCAAAAACAAATCATCGAAACTCTGGTGGGTACCAAACCTGTGGGGTAAGGTGGATGTCTGATTGCTCTGACCACTAGACTGACCACTGGACTGACCACTGACTGACCACCGACGACCGTGACAAATTATATCCACACTGCCAGTGTATTGGACGTCTGATTGCTCTGACCACTGGAGTGACCACTGACTGACCACTGACGTTCTTGACATATTTTGTCCACACTGCCACTGTATTAGACGTCTGCTTGCTCTAACCACTAGACTGACAAACTGGACTGACCACTGACTGACCACTGACGTCCTTGACACATTTTGTCTACACTGTCAGGGTATTGGACGTCTGCTTGCTCTGACCAATAAACTGACCACTGGACTGACCACCGACGCCCTTGAAAATGTTTGTCCAGACTGCCAGGGTATTGGACATCTGCTTGCTCTGACCACTGGACTGACCACTGGACTGACCACCGACGCCCTTGAAAAATTCTGTCCACACTGCCACTGTATTGCACGTCTGCTTGCTCTGACCACTGAACTGACCACTGATGTCCTTGGCAGATTCTGTCCACGCTGCCAGTGTACTGGACGTTACTTTTTTGACGTCACTGTTTCTACCCTTACATGCGCCGGATACACCGCCCCCAAGGACGTCTGATGGTCCTTCCCAGCGGTCAAAGGTCACTTTCTCGTCGCTCAGTCCTTCCTGAGAGTAGTAAAAGAAAGTGTCTAATACTGCTCGGACACCCCCAGTCTGCAGCAAAACCAGGCCGAAGTTCGTGCTACTGAACACGCGACTGAGAAACACCGAACGTCCACCCACATTTCCACGAATAAGAAAGGTTAAGAGAAAAAAGTATTCAATTCAAAAGCATCACTACGAATCAAAACACTTTATATTTTCAAAGACTGCATCTGTGCTTCGAACTATATCTAAACTTGCCTCGGTGGAGAAATTTAGGTAAGTAAGAAAATGTCATGTTATGGGATCTATTTTTCTTAAGGTAATATTTGGTAAGATTTATTGAATTCTGAGGAGCTCTTTATCCTCCAGACTTAACTGTCATTCAGTCTTATAAGAGTTGATTTTCTCAACTGCTCATCACTGTTTCATATTACTGATTTTATTCGCAAGTCCCTAATCACACATGTCAGTCTAGTCTTTTGTCTCAAACCATATCATTATGCAAAGAGTTGCATAAGATACAAGTCCAGGCGTGAATTTACCTCGTGTAGTAAGGAGACACATTGAAACTGAAATGTTGACGAAAAGAAAAATACATTGTGATAAAGAAATTCATTTCTCTTTCTCTCCAGCATTCACACCATCGATAATGACCAATCACTAAAGCATTTCATGCAAGACACACCATCCTCACACGTGACGGAGAATGAGAGGACGCGAGAACTTACCGAGAACGAGCGAGACGAGCGAGAGGGAGAATCGCTTGAGTTTCTCAAGCAGAAGGGTGCTGACGGCGTTTCCGGTGGCGAAGCACATCATCATGTAACCCACCATGTAGCAGCCGAACACGTTGGTTCCATTGGTCTGAAACACACACACAGGAAACGCGTCCATTTGCAAGTGCTGGGCAAGATACATACAGTACTCAGGTTCCTCTATCTACAGTGCAGCACAAATGTGAAATGCCATGTCATACAATGTATGATATCAGAGCCGTTTGAATCGTGTCAGACAATAAATAAACAGCCATCTTCATGTCTTCATTCCTCTGCTGCACGACTGTAGTTAGATCAGACTGGTAAGGTGAATGTGTGTGTGTGTGTGTGTGTGTGTGTGTGTGTGTGAGAGAGAGAGAGAGAGAGAGAGAGAGAGAGAGAGAGAGAGAGAGAGAGAGAGAGAGAGAGAGAGAGAAAGACAGACAGACGGACGGACGGACGGACGGACGGACGGACGGACAGACAGACAGACAGACGTACAGACAGACAGACGCACAGACAGACAGACGCACAGACTTACGCACAGACTCACGCACAGACTCACGCACAGACTCACACACAGGCACATAAACATACACACACACGCACGCACGCACGCACGCACACACACACACATACACACGCGCGCGCGCGCACGCACACACAGAGAGAGAGAGAGAGAGAGAGAGAGAGAGAGAGGGAGGGAGAGAGCGAGCGAGCGAGCGAGCGAGAGAGAGAGAGAGAGAGAGAGAGAGAGAGAGAGAGGGAGAGGGAGGAAGAGAGCGAGCGAGCGAGAGAGAGAGAGAGAGAGAGAGAGAGAGAGAGAGAGAGAGGGAGAGGGAGGGAGAGAGCGAGCGAGCGAGAGAGAGAGAGAGAGAGAGAGAGAGAGAGAGAGAGAAAGAGAGAGAGAGGGAGAGGGAGGGAGGGAGAGAGCGAGCGAGCGAGAGAGAGAGAGAGAGAGAGAGAGAGAGAGTTATTAAAATCAACGGCTACTGGAAAATGAGCAAACGTGTTCCAAAGGTACACAACTCTTCCTAAAAGGAAGAAAAGCAATTACATCCTCTCCTACAGTAAAGCCAACCAAAAGGAACAAACGACAATCACATTATTAACAACAACGTCGACGATAACAATTACGACGACAATGTCAGTGACGATAACAATTACGACGACAATGTCAGTGACGATAACAATTACGACGACAATGTCAGTGAACATAACAATTACGACGACAATGTCAGTGACGATAACAATTACGACGACAATGTCAGTGACGATAACAATTACGACGACAATGTCAGTGACCATGACGACGACTGCAACAGAGGTAAGGCTGCGAATGAAAGTTAATTACCGCTGTTGTTAATAAGTCGTCAACATCACCACCATCACCACGACTACGACCACCGCCACGACAAGCACGCCGGAGGCTCGAGGGTGCGACGACCGAAGCTGCACAGATCCTAAAGTTGTGTCTCCCAACCAAGATGCTTCGTTTACATTGCTTTTCTCCACCCAGAAGTAACCAGGGTGCCTGTGAGGGCTGAGCTATACCCAGCTCAGTGGCAGCAGAGGTGACGTTGGAGTGATGATGACTGAGGCCCAATGACCTGGGACTAAACGTGTGCGGTTTGAACACCTATCTGTTCGTGAAAGATTGCAGTAGAAACGCTAACAGTTTTTCCTGTACCAAACTTCTAGAGAGCTGCCAACAAAATAAAAAAATAGCATTCTGCAAATTAACGGTGCCCGGAAAAAAACGGTAAAATCTCTTTTGCACTTTTCGACACGATGAAAACACCTCTGGACAACGCTAGAAAGTCTATCCGCTTTCCTCATAGAGAAGGAAGCACTAAAGTAAGTGATAGCGCGCTTACGTCAAGGAGGGGGCGACAATTTGGGGTGGGTGGGTGAGGGTGTTGTGTTTGGAAAAGGAAAATTATGGAAGAAAGTTTTAATGTAGAGGATCACGTGAGCAATATCTAAGATACTTCATTTCACTCAAGCTCCGAGGAACATCTGAGGCGTTGCCATGGAGACAAAGGCGGCATGACGTTGCCATAGAAGTCGGTCACGTGGTACTTCTGCAAGTCCATCAGCCCAGGACCCGATTTAGGCTTGACATACGCATCTAACAGGACAGGTTAATGACCAGGGCAGCCATCACACCCACTGTTATCGCCAGCGGTGAAGGCTGACTGCCTGGATGTTCCCAGCACCAGGGAAATAATGTTTATTTACGGCGCTAAATGAGGAGGAAAAAACCCTGACAGAGAACGATGACGAACAGTTGCGATTGATTCTCAAGCAGCGCATTAGCGCAGAAGCCCGACATATGGTTATGCGCGTGAAAAAAGACTTCGAGGATATGGAATACAAATATCGGTCAAATGACGAAGGAATACATTCATAGAAAGGTTGACGTTCGTGAATTATGAAAAAAAAGTAAATGCCTTCCAACCCCTACAAATGACATCCCATAAACAGTCAATATTCAACATTTCAGGCAAAGCAAAACAGAAGTAATCGTATTTACAGGAACTTCCTTTCCTTTACATGCACATCTTATCTAGAATATACATGTAGAGATCGCCAGTTCCTGGCAGCCCACTCTCCAGTGCTCTCCCCTCGTGTCTAGCAAGAGTGCGTGGTCAGCCACCGTAGTCTCTACTCGCTTGTTGAAACCCTATCTTTTTATAGGCAAAGATAGCCAAGCGTGCTTTGGGGTTTGACGATGTGCGAGGAGCAATGGCGTGGCTCGGTCCTCATGAGGGAAGAAATCTGGGCATACATAAATAAAAGGAATAAAGTTGTTGGATTTTTTGTGCTTTCGGAGCCTCTTCCAGTCTTGCTCACACATCTATCCCCCATCAACAACTGCGTGGCATCAGAAAAACTGTGTGTGTGTGTGTGTGTGTGTGTGTGTGTGTGTGTGAAAGAGAAAGAGAGAGAGAGAGAGAGAGAGAGAGAGAGAGACAGAGAGAGAGAGAGAGAAGAGAGAGAGAGAGAGAGAGAGAGAGAGAGAGAGACACACAGAGAGAGAGAAGAGATAGTTTGTTGTATTTATGTGCATTTGTGTATGTGCACTTGGGAACATAAAAACGCAAGCATTCGAATGTATATAAAATCACGCATTTAGGAGGACAACAGAAGCAAAACAATGATAATCGATATAGTATCAGTATGTAGCTCAATATACTGAAGTATAATGTGACTCACACACGCACACACAAACATGATGATTGACCCCTTCCATGATGGCATTGTATGTGAGCTGTGATTGTTGACAACGCGGAAGATGTTTAATAGCAACACAGACAAGCTCATAACACTTCTGGACAAAAGAAAATAATGCAAACAGCGATGATTATTAGTATAACTTCTGTTCTGTGTAATTCAACACTACAAAATGAATGAACGAATAAATGAATGAATGAATGAACGATTGAATGGAGTTCTATGACATATCCGCCTTTGCAGACGACGTGAGGCCAAGACTAGCAAATCAATAGAATGAATGATTTGATTGATTAATTAATTACTTAACGGAATTTTTACGGCCTATCAGCCTTTGTATGATATGTAAGACCATCAACCAGGAAATCAAAGAAACCGTTGAGAGTAAGCGCGTCAAGTCACTATTTAACTAGTTATTTGCCATTTACGAATCACGTAAGAAGGCGCAGTGGGTCTATTGTGTCCCCCAGCCTACAGGGGGGTCTATTCTTACCCCCAGCATGCAGGGGGTCTATTCTTACCCCCACCATACAGGGGATCTATTCTGACCCCCAGCCTACAGGGCTCTATTCTTACCCCCAACATACAGGGGGCCTATTCTGACCCCCAGCCTACAGGGGTCTATTCTTACCCCCAACATACAGTGGGTCTATTCTGACCCCCAACATAGAGGGGGATATTCTGACCCCCAGCCTAGAGGGGGTCTATTCTGACCCCCAACCTACAGGGGGTCTATTGTGACCCAACCTACAGGGGGTCTATTCTTACCCCAACCTACAGGGGTCTATTCTGACCCCCAACCTAGAGGGGCTCTATTCTTACCCCCAACATACAGGAGGTCTATTCTGACCCCCAACCTAGAGGGGGTCTATTCTGACCCCCAACCTAGAGGGGGACTATTCTGACCCCCAACCTACAGGGGGTCTATTCTGACCCCCAACCTACAGGGGGTCTATTCTGACCCCCAACCTAGAGGGGGTCTATTCTGACCCCCAACCTAGAGGGGGTCTATTCTGACCCCCAACCTAGAGGGGGTCTATTCTGACCCCCAACCTACAGGGGGTCTATTCTGACCCCCAACCTACAGGGGGTCTATTCTGACCCCCAACCTAGAGGGGGTCTATTCTGACCCCCAACCTAGAGGGGGTCTATTCTGACCCCCAACATACAGGGGGTCTATTCTGATCCCCAACCTAGAGGGGGTCTATTCTGACCCCCAACTTAGAGGGGGTCTGAATAGACCCCCAACCTACAGGGGGCTTGTAAACACTAGAGCCGGTTAGAGAAAGCCAGGTCTTGATTTCCCGAGTGATTCGCTATTTGAGAATCACATGGCGCGATGTAATCACGTGGCGCGATGTAGTCACGTGGCGCGATGTAATCACGTGGGGAGAAGCCTAAAGACGGTTGACCGGAGGAACGGAAGGAACGAGACCAGGGCGGGCAGACCTCTTCCTCTCCGTCCATCTTCATCTGCAGAGGGAGCGGGAGGGACGGTCCGTCCAAGACTGAACTGGTCACTCACTCCAGACGCTTCTTGAGCAGCATATAAATCCAACGCACCTATGTGTAGTATGTGTACTGCCATAATGCAGGATCTCAATACGAGAGAGACTAGATCTCTTGCGGTGTACATTTATTACGCAATCGAAACGCCCAATATTAAAATACTTGAAGACATGAATCCTGCATAATGATCAGTAGGCTATTTTATTATGTGACAAAATCAGTGAGGATCATTATTCCTCTTTATACTAGTTGTTGTGGGGCGGTGGCTTCATGAATTCAATTCAGTTCAGTTCACTCTAGACGCACTCCATGGACAAAGTGACTCACAGAACCAGAACCCATGGTCTCGCGAGACCGACGGATGCCAACAACAACAGGGGGAAGCGGTGGGTCGTTTCTTCACCCTGCTCCAAAGGAGGTCAGATCTGTGGAGTGGAAACTCATGTCCAATCTGACTTGACAACGAGAAAAAAAGTGCATTTTTCTCCAGAGAGCTGAAGACACTACAACCAGGACTGACACACATTTCGCAAACTACGCCAGTGGCAAACCCCCACGCAATGCTTTATGTTGTCTAAGACCTGCCCATCTGATTTACAATCCTCTGTCATGAGAGTCCACCATTTGTTTTTCAATGTTTCTCTTGTGCGTCGTGTTCCCTGAGAGGCGGTTTGCAGAATGAATGCTGGACTGTTAAGGGGATTTCCACTAACTGCCACATGGCTCATGTCGCCTTCGGGAAACGGGAACAGGCCTAGACAGCCAAATC
>JAWQFJ010028133.1:0-12500 GCA_034096865.1 Theodoxus fluviatilis | reverse complement strand
CCAATGCACACAGACATGGAAAAACAGGGCTACAATACACACAGACATGGAAAAACAGGGCTACTAATACACACAGTTAAGGAAAAGTAGGACCACCCTTCGACATGTTAGTTTTTCATTTTGCGGCGAGGGTCCAGTCTAAGCCAGGGCACACAGAACTTTACATTGCGGAGAGGCCTGGCTCTGAATCAGCTTACAGGCCCGAACCGACAAGTTCCAGGGCCAATCAAGTCCGCTCCCAAAGGCAGAACCAGACATTGAACTGCTAAATCCACTGAGATGGCGAGAAGAGACCCAATTTCAAGCTCTCCAAAGCAACGATGTTTGTTCAAGAACGAAGTATTAAAAAAAGAAGAGGAAAAAAATATATTGAAAACTTTTTTGACCGAGATTCAACGTCTGCCTAACTGCGTGTTCTAAATGTGAGAATATTTTGGTGATCAGAAAGTTGGTCATATGATGTATTCTGTCGCTAATGGAGTACCGGATCTCGAGAAAGGCGGTCAACTTCGTTGTAGCTATCGTTCGAGATGGAGAACAGGTTATAGGTGTGTCGATGAGCTCATCACGAGTGCAGGATTGTCAAGTCTGATGAATGGATAAAATGCATTCGTTTATGGAAGACACCTTCTGCTTCAAAATAAATCAGTATGCGGAAGGATTGATCTTGTTTGGCACTTCTACCATATGGCTTAACTCGAATTATGTCACGGCTGGGTCTGTGTTTGGAAACAGGTGGCTAATCGGACATTCACAAGCTAATAGCGGTCTTTCTAACAAGGGAAAAGGTCGAAAAACTTCAGTGTGCAAAACAAAATCATTCCTCTCAGAATCACGTTTCTGGACAATCGAGTCGGAGACCTCAAAAACATCGAGGACCCCTAACAGCCAATTAACGTCGGAATATTTTGTGCGGAAACGTCAAATGGGAAAGAGGTGCCCTGACCGAAAAAGTTTCACAAAAATCTCTCGTGGGCGTGAACGAGAACGTGCCTGTTCTGCTGGAAAATCTCCGACAAGACGCTGGAAACAAAGGGTAACATCCGGCGGTCAAAATCCCAGGCACGGATCTTTCGATCGTCCCCGTGAGCTCGCTCAAGTCTTAATTGGACAGGGATGGCCTGGGATCACTGCTCGCACTGTGCTCGCTCAAGTCTTAATTGGACAGGGATGACTTGGGATCACCGCTCGCACTGTGCTCGTGGTGGGCGATTCGTTACGGGCGACGGCCGAAGCCGGCAATCAGCCAGATCATGTGTGCCAAGTTCGAGGCGTACGAAAAACTGCACTGAAGGAGTGGTAGTTGGAGAAGGGGACTCATATGGTCGTGGGGTCGGGGATGGGGATGGGCATTACGGGTGGGGGATGGGGATTAGGGGTGGGGGATGGGGATTAGGGGTGGGGGAGGGGTGAAGAGTAGGGGTGGGGGATAGGGATTAGGGGTGTAGGAGGGGCGAAGAGTAGGGGTGGGGGTGGGGATTAGGGGTGGGGGAGGGGTGAAGAGTAGGGGTGCGGGATGAAAGTAGGTGTGGGGGGAAATGGGATTGAGGGGTAGGGGGTGGAGGTGTGAAAATTGGGGTGACGGATGGGGGATGGGGGTGGGTTTGGGGGGATGGGATTGGGAATGGGGTGTGATGTTCGAGGAGAAGTGGGGGTGACAGAGGGGAGTGAAATGGGCAAAGGTCAACGTAGCTGGCATGAACAGTCTCGCCGCCATTGTTGACGCAGCAGGATCGGGCCCGAGTGATCCTCGGCTGATTGATTTCCTTGAACTTGGGAGCAAGATCCACGGCCTTTGTCCTGCCTCCCCCCCCCAACCCCCGCCCATCCTCACCCCCAGCCCCTGCCCCTCACCCCCTCACCAAAATCCCTATCCTCAACTCCTACCCCCAATCCTTATCCCATCCCTTATCCCAATCTCTTGCCCCACGAGTTTACCCCAACTCCCATCCCTTAACCCCAATTCCACCCTCCACCCCCTTGCCTCACTCTCTCACCCCTCCCCCTCCCCCCTCCCCCTCCCTAACCCCTACCCCATCCCCTTATTCCATTCCCTAAATCCCCCCAGCCCTTACCCAATACCTACCTCCATCCCCTTATCCAAATCCCTACCTCCGCCCCTTACCCGTATGCCTACTCCCACCCCCTTATCCAAATCCATACCTCCGCCCCTTACCCGTATGCCTACTCCCATCCCCTTATCCAAATCCCTACCTCCGCTCCTTACCCGTATGCCTACTCCCCACCCAGCCGCTTTCTTCCAGGTTTGGGGTTTGCTCACAACCCAACAGAGGGCTTCGTCATCGAATGCAGCGTGGCGACACGCTTTCAGTAAGGTAACAAGGATGTTGCCATTGGAAACCGAATTGTGTCAACATCGGCACCGACACGTTATCAGTGAGGTGAAGGGGACGATTCCCTTGGCAACAAAACTGTTAAAATCGGCATCCTGCTTGTCTTGCAGACATTGGCTTTTCATGGTATACCTTCTTTGATTTTTATGCAATTACATGCAAAGAGATATACTGTTTAATTAAATAAAAACCGCTGGCGCTGAACCTCCAGGTTTTGGCATATATATATATATTTTTTAAAGATCGGATTCGAACCCGCAACCTTTCAAGAAAAGTGGGGGAAAAAACACGCACACACAAAAACACAAAAAACCAGGTTGGGTTCGAACCCACAACCTCTCGAAACAAGAAGGGCAAAGCCCATACGACTCACATGCTTGACCTTGACCTTTATATGACCTTGACCTTCAGGTGACTTTCAAGGTCAAAGTCAAACATCTAATCCTACCAATGACATCATACACTAAGAAATGCTTTACATTTTTTTCCTACCAAAATACATGTGACCTTGACCCAAGGTCAAGGTCATGCAACACAAAGCTGTTAATTCAAGACATAGGAAGCACAATGGTGCTTATTGGCACTTTCTATCATGAGATATGGTCACTTTTAGTGGTTCACTACCCCATTTTGGTCACATTTCATAAGAGTCAAAGTGACCTTGACCTTGATGATATGTGACAAAATGTGTCTTATGATAAAAGTATAACATGTGCCCCACATAATTATTAAGTTTGAAACAGTAATCTTCCATAGTTCAGGGTCAGGGTCACTTCAAAATATGTATACAATCCAACTTTGAAGAGCTCCTGTGACCTAGACCTTGAAGCAAGGTCAACCAAACTGGTATCAAAAGATAGGGATTACTTTGCCCTATATACCATATATAGGTCAGGTATCCAATCTAAAACAAGTCAGAGAAAATTGAGAACATGTGAAAAATGACTGGTTTTTTGACAACATTTATAGCCCCTGCGACCTTGACCTTGAAGCAAGGACAAGTCACTATGTATGTTTTTTGAGGCCTTGTCATCATACACCATCATGCCACATTTGGTATTGATAGACTTAATAGTCTCCGAGAAAAATCCAACGTTAAAGTTTCCGGACGCCCGGACGCCCGGACGGACGAAAAGCCAAAAGGGTGAGTACACAGTACGTTTCGCGATGGCGATTGATGTGCAGTTTTCCCTGTTTTTGTGAAGAAAATGGACCGAGAAAGCCGTGAGTCGAGTCGAGACGCATTCCGCGAGATTCACCTTGATAGCGATAGTGAGAGCAATGATGATTTTGAAGATGCTTTATCATATTTTGACCCAAAATCGACTGAATCTGACGAGGATAGGCCTTCGACTAGTCACTAGTGCATCGTCAGCTCGTTCGAACTTCGATGCCCCCTGTGTCATCTCGACTTCGATCTCGATCGAGAAGCCTTACAACTCGAAGTGGGCGTGGCATACGAGCTAGCACAGGAAGGCGGAGCACAACAGCTACAACTGATGTTGATGATGATTATAGATGGATTGAGGTGGATTACGGACAAATTGATGATGTTCCTACATTCACCGGTCAACAGGGTTTGAAAGTGACTGTTCCTGATAACCAAACACCAAAGGATTACTTCGAACTTTTTGTGGATGACAGCATGATTGGTCTCATGGTGACTGAAACAAACAAATATGTAAATCACAGTCTGAGAAATCTTCTCACTGTCTGGCAAAAATGAGACACAAATGATGTCCGGAATACAACGCAACGAATGTGCGTTCATTCGGAAGCCATTTTGGCGCCAGCAACTACAAACACGCGAGACACAGCGAGAAAAGGGACGTGGCTGAAGAGTGGGTCGCCATTCCATCAAATGACTACTTGCATCGTAAAAAATCCTTCTTTATCCTTTCACCAAATGTTTTCAAAATCCATTATCATGAAAACTCTACTCGCAAATGACGTCACGTTGTTAATTAATGACGTCAAACATTACGCAATTTCGTCATTCTATGAACCGCGTATTTGGGGAGGCACTCTGGAGTGTACGACCTTAAAAAACCACTTTCTCTTCAAGCCTCGATTCTGAAAATTTGATACATTCAATCGGACCTAACTTCCAGTTAGTGTGCAAAATCTCAAGGAAATCCGTCCAGTAGTTTTTGAGATATAAGCCGTGGAGACGGGACAGACAGACAGACACACACACACACACACACACACACACACACACACACACACACACACACACACACACACACACACACACACACACACACACAGATAAAAACCGCTGGCGCTGAACCTCCAGGTTTTGGCATTTAAAAAAAGATCGGGATCCAACCCGCAACCTCTCGAGAAAAGAGGGGGAAAACACACACACACATAAAAACACAAAAAAACACAACCTCTCGAAAAAAGAGAAGAAAAAAAGAGTTTCAGCGCAGAATCAAACCTGGTCATGCATGACCAAGAGTCGAACGCTCTACCAGCTGAGCCATTAGAGAATTGCTATGACAGAGTGTTTGTAAAGCATGTAAATCCAATTCTAAGCTATCGGCCCAGGAACAATCAACCATATATTTTAAACATGATGGATAGGTTCAGGAAGCTCCTATTATGACATGTTTTGCTTTCCTTTGGCATGTCATAGACGCTGAATTAACACTCACACAGTCACACAGAGGAGGAAGTGTATTATAGATGTTCAACCCAGACATGTGCATTCGTACTCATTCAGTGATTCACGCACACACCGTGTGTGGTACTGCTACCGAGTACCGTCATTCTACAAGCAACGAGTCAATCCTGTTAACACGATTCATAACTGGTAGGTTTTTAGGCTAGATTCGCTTCGAAAAGTTGCAGAAAATCTGATGGTGGTAACAATCTGACGGTATAACAAGTTTTGACAAGGAAAAAACCAAGCAAGTAATCATTCTGACCGTTGTCAGCCATGTTCACCACGACAACGGCAGGATTCTAACGCATCATGAAGAAGGCTGAAATGGTCGGTGTCGGTGGTTGTTGTGACTCTTGACCGGTACTGTACTCCATGCACCTTAACGGTCCGTGTGATTCGGGTGTAATCTTAAGCTTAACGACGTTTATTGGCAGTATTACACCCGAATCACACATAGACCGCAGGGCGTGCCTTCGGATAACAACTCCTTCTACAGGTCCGCTCAGCCAAAATATGGACGATGTTCCCATATTATATTATGATAGTACATGGTATTGGGGATTGAAAACAACAAAGTTCCCTCTTCGATCGTATCTATTAAACAGTGAAAAATGACTTTTAAAAGTGCGAATTTGTATGATTCAAAACTATACAGGAGTTACTTCCCGTGACACATTTTCGTAGTTTTGGCCAATCAGAAATTAGGTCATTTACTGCGGAGATTTCACCATGGCAGCGTGTGCATGGGCCAATTGTAAACAGTGGCTACATCAAGCTTTTTAAACTTGAAAAATTCTATGAGGTAGGCTGTGTAGCATTTTAATAGTTCCTAGTGCTAGACTTGCATGCGTGGCGGCTATTATGCAGTCTAGGTGCAGCAGGTTGGGTTATACATAGTAGGGCTGTCTTTCCAGAAGTAGTCTAACGTACTAGCCTTGAAGTTGTCGACAGTGTTCGCAGATACGGCGTATTCACCCTTCTCAAAAAATCTCCTCGCAAATGACGTCACGTTATTCGCCGTCAAATGATGACGTCATAGATTTTGCAAAATGGAGTCTGTTGAATCGTTTTCATTGAAACACCAAAATGTAAAAAAGTCACTTTCTTTTCAAACCTCGATTCTGAAAATTTGATAATATTGAATGGGACCTAACTTCCAGTCAGTGTGCAAAATCTCAAGGAAATCCGTCCAGTAGTTTTTGAGATATAAGCCGTGGAGACGGGACAGACAGACTGACACACAGACACACACACAGACAGACTAATAAAGTATGTAGGACCTCCAGTAAACCTGGAGGGATAAAGTCTGTAGGACCTCCAGTAAACCTGGAGGGATAATGTATTTCATAGCCTATTTTAGCTTATACGCTTTCTAAGTAACGATTATTTCACTACACCAGTTCCTATTATGCATAATGTACAGTAACACACAGAGACAGATTATATCGATCCTTTATACCATCTGCCATAAGTATATTGAACACCATGTATTCTAAAACTGCAGTGTGATCTTAACCTTTGGCAATGCAACCACTCACCCTTGCTAAGTTCATATCGCCCCTTGTTTGTAAGTGTTCACCTTGCATTAGGAAGTTTTTGTTATCTACTGCCAGGGAAATGTAACCTTCAAATGTCCACATTTTATTTGATAATGTTTGTGTTGAGATGAGATGTGATGTGATGTGATGTGATGTGATGTGATGTTATGTTATGTTATGTTATGTTATGTTATGGTGTGTTGTGTTGTGTTGTGTTGTGTTGTGTTGTGTTGTGTATTGTTATGTTATGTTATGTTATGTTATGTTATGTTATGTTATGTTATGTTATGTTATGTTATGTTATGTTATGTTATGTGATGTTATGTTATGTTATGTTATGTTATGTTATGTTATGTTATGTTATGTTATGTTATGTTATGTTATGTTATGTTATGTTATGTTATGTTATATTATGTTATGATTTGGTATGTTTTGTCATGTCATATCATGTTATGTTATGCGATGTTATGTTTGTTATGTATTATTATCTTATTTCATGGCATATCATGTCACGTTATGTTAATATTATATTTATGTTGTGTTGTGTTGTGCTGTGCTTCGCTTTACCATGCTATTCTATGCCATGCCTTGTCATGTTACGTCATGTCATGTTATGTTATTTCATGTTATCTCATGTCATATCATGTTATGTTATTTCATGTTATCTCATGTCATATCATGTTATGTTATTTCATGTTATCTCATGTCATATCATGTTATGTTATACTGTGCTACGTTATTGATAATAGTGTAGTCCAACGTTGAAACTATAAGTAACACATTAACGATACGTGTCCAGGCAAATATCAACCATCATGAATTCGATGGAATATTTTGAGTAAACGCCTACCAAATTGCCAAGAAGTTATGTAACAGATAGTTTTCGGCAGTTCTACACAAAATAAAACAAAAATTCATGCGCAACCAGTGTGCTGGTTTCTCGGGAAACTAGCGAAAATTAAACAGATTTGTTGTTGAAAATTCAGGTTTTTTTCTTCTAAGTTGACACTTTCGCCTGATTTAAATTAAGCATGCACTGTTACTACTGTGTTACGTATTTCAAGGACGAGTCTCTGCATTCGAGTATGTTGCTGAAATGTGCCTGTAGATGGCGGTCCACGGACTCTGCCGACCCAGCCTACCGTGGATTCGGCAGAACAAATGACCCACTGCGTCTCCCCATGTTATTCGTAAAAGGCGAATGACTAGAGACCTTGAGAGTTGATTTGCTCTCAATTGGACCTGCTCAAGTGATTATGAAGTCCTTACATAACCTGCAAGTGTTGAGAGGACGTAAACATTTGTTTGTTACTTTGTTCGTTTGATTCACTCACTCATTCATTCATTCCTTTTTATTCTCCACTTTACAATTATGTAATATATTCATGTATTTAAAAGAAAAGTCTGATTGTTCTCTAAAGGTTCAAGAGCGGGAAAAGCTAACACCCACTACCACCGCCACCAGCATCACCACCACCACCGCCTCCGCCACCGCCACCGCCACCGCCACCTCCACCACTTCCACCATCACCACCACCACTACAACCATCACCACCACCACCACCACCACCTCCGCCACCGCCACCGCCACCTCCACCACCCCCACCGCCATCATCACCAGAACCACCATCACCACCACCACCACCACCACCACCGCCACCACCACCACCGCCACCACCACCACCACCACTTACATCACCACCACCACAACCACCACTACCACCATCACCTCCACCTCCACCACAACCGCCACCGCCGCCACCACCACCACCCCCACCACCACCACCACCGCCAAAATCACCATCACCCCCGCCACCTCCACCACCACCATCACCGCCACCACCACCACCAACATTACTATCACCTCCACCACCACCTCCACCACCACCACCACCACCATCACCACCACCACCGCGACCACCATCACTATCACCACCTCTAAAATAAAAGAGCACATATTAGGAATAGACGTGTCAGAGCTTGTTTTAGGCTATCCTCATGAATCTAGATTTATTTTATTAAAAAAATAATAATGTTGCTATAACAACAACATCCTGTCATTATATGCGGAGCAACCATAGTGACGTCCCTTGGTAAGAGTGTTGCTATTAGAGTTGCGTCATTTTGCTACATGCAGAGCTATTGAGAGTGACTTCCCTTAGTTTGAATGTTGCTCTTACAGCAGCAGCATTGTGATGCACGTGGAGCAACCAGAGTGACGTCCCTCAGTTTGTGTCTTCGAGCAGCAATTGCGTATATGTAATACATACTGCCACAGAGGAGAACCACACCTTTGGGTCGGCACTCTGCCTATAAATCCTCAACATTGGCGCAAGAACTCGGCAGAAGAGACGGAGGAGCAGCAAGATCAGGCTTGAGTCTGTCCGACTTCAGACAGAGGGCCAGCAGCCATGAAACTGTGGCGCCATCAAATAACCATATTGCACGCGGGCCGAAGACCGCCTACCTCTGCTCGCTGCTCATAAGAGAAGTTAATCTGTCTCGCGGGGGCAAGGCTTGCCATTAAATGTAAAAACACTACTTTCAAATCAGAGGAAATGCTGCTCCTTTATTGATTCATTGCAAGTGAATTTCCATTTCATTTCTCCAAACAGGTTTGAAGTCCTTTTTCTCACGGAGTTTCCCGACGGACATTAACCAATCGACTATCTCCTCTACATTCAAAGAAATGAACACGATGTTTGGGTGTTAGCCTGAAAACAGTTCTCGGGGTACTTAAACCCGATTTTCCCCATCAATCTATCATTCAATGACCCAAACACAACACTTGGCCGAAGTGGTTCAATGCCCCCTCTCGTCAGCCGTGACCCCTAGATACTGGGCAACCGTGACCCCTGCATGCTAAGTACTCGTGACCCCTAGATTCTGGGCAACTGTGACCCATGGATGCTGGGCACTCGTGACCCCTGGAAGGTGGGCTCTCGTGACCCCCGGATGCTAAGTACTCGTGACCCCCGGATGCTAAGTACTCGTGACCCCCGGATGCTAAGTACTCGTGACCCCCGGATGCTGGGCTCTTGTGACCCCTGGATGCTGGCACTCGTGACCCCTGGAAGGTGGGCACTCGTGACCCCTAGATGCTAAGTACTTGTGACCCCTGGATGCTGGCACTCGTGACCCCTGGATGCTGGCACTCGTGACCCCTGGAAGGTGGGCACTCGTGACCCCTGGATGCTAAGTACTCGTGACCCCCGGATGCTAAGTACTCGTGACCCCCGGATGCTAAGTACTCGTGACCCCCGGATGCTGGGCTCTTGTGACCCCTGGATGCTGGCACTCGTGACCCCTGGAAGGTGGGCACTCGTGACCCCTAGATGCTAAGTACTTGTGACCCCTGGATGCTGGCACTCGTGACCCCTGGATGCTGGCACTCGTGACCCCTGGAAGGTGGGCACTCGTGACCCCCGGATGCTGGGCTCTTGTGACCCCCGGATGCTGGGTACTCGTGACCCCTGGAAGCTGGGCTCTCGGGGCGTCTTGCAGGCCAGCCTTCGAGCATTCGCCTCTAGCTTGACTGACAGTTAGGTTAACCCAGTCAACGGTCTTGTAGTGTCGAGGTGTAACAAAGGTCAGGCCAAATCGAGATGTGAGCGACCAAAGGCCTTATCCCTTTGTTTAGCTTTGTAAAAGTGTTATCAAGAGGCCCAGTGATCAGGGGGTAAAGTGCAGAGTGGTGTGAAATACAGAGACAGGAGAGGAGTCCCTGTACAAAACAATACCTCTACTTTGTAGCTGGCGCCTTCATCCACACAAGAATGGATGGATGGAGTTTGGCGGCAAACCAGCCTCTGTAGGCTATGCAAGGCTATTGATCGGGAAAAATTATCAGAGTTGGTTAGAATAAGAGCAAGCCAAGTATTGCTTTCCTTAGGCATTCGCCTCTTACGAAACGCGCAGGGAGACGCAGTGGGTCACTTCCTACCCCCAACCCACAGTGGGTCAAATCCTACCCACAACCCACAGGGGGTCAATTCCTACCCCCAACCCACAGGGAGACGCAGTGGGTCAATTCCTACCCCCAACCCACAGGGAGTCAAATCCTACCCCCAACCCACAGGGGGTCAATTCCTACCCCCAACCCACAGGGAGACGCAGTGGGTCAATTCCTACCCCCAACCCACAGGGAGACGCAGTGGGTCAATTCCTACCCCCAACCCACAGGGGGTCAATTCCTACCCCCAACCCACAGGGGGTCAATTCCTACCCCCAACCCACAGGGAGACGCAGTGGGTCAATTCTTACCCCCAACCCACAGTGGGTTTATTCCTACCCCGAACCCACATGGAGACGCAGTGGGTCAATTCCTACCCCCAACACACTGGGGGTCAATTCCTACCCGCAACCCACAGGGGGTCAATTCCTACCTGCAACCCACAGGGAGTCAATTCCTACACCCAACCCACAGTGGGTCTATTCCTACCCACAACCCACAGGGGGTCAATTCCTACCCGCAACCCACAGGGAGTCAATTCCTACACCCAACCCACAGGGGGTCTATTCCTACCCCCAACCCACAGGGGGATCATCTTCACTACAAACTGTCCACGTCAGAACTAAACTGAGGCACGAGAAGCAAAGGACGAGAGCAGACCACGGCCGCATGGGCAGCCAGTGCCTACACAAGGATTGTCATGTCAGCTACAGCATCATTCTGCTGCACAGTGGATAGTGATCCATAAAACACGCCCCCTGGTGGCACGCCGTGCTGTTTGGGGCCGCCCGTGGTGCAGCTACTGGAGAGGAGTCCCCGAAGCTCCATGACCACGTGTTCCAACCAACCAACAGGGAGGCATGTATCGGCCAACGTCCTACGCAATTCTCTCTGTATCTCTGCCGGTATGAAAACGCCTTCATACTTTTTCAGACTTGGAGCGTGCGGCTGAAATCTATGTGGGAAAAACAATGTCCAACATTTGGAATGTAGAATGACACGTGAATAAAATTATATCAATTCGTTGACAGTCATTATGTCTGCTGCCGTGTTGGTGGTCATTGCACAAAGGTGGAAATGGGGCTGACGTGCATGTATTTGTTGAGTGAGAGACGACACAAGAGTGTGCATTTTCATTTCGGTCACACCAGCAACAGCATCCCTTTCTTATCACGTCATTTCCCTGTTTTCTCCAGCCAAAAGGACAACTGGAGCTTGTGCCACGCGAACACTAAATGGCGTCATCGCTGAGATGGGTTCATGCGGAAATGACGTCATGGGGCTGACGTCAGAGAGCCATATCAGTAACGCAATAGAATTCACTTTCCTCGTTCCTAAACATTGGCGTTCTGCAACAGGGGAGACGAGTGCATTCGCACGGAGGTTGTAACGACAAGGCCCGTCCACAGCTGGTTTTGTAGTATCAACAACGCGCTCAGACGGGACAACATGAAACCTCCCTCCAAGCTTCTGACCTTAAAGCCGACTCCGGGATGACGCGGATGTAGAATAAGACGAACCTCGGGTTAGTCGGGGACAGGAGAACCGCCGAAGACAGGAAGCTGTTGGAGGGTCAGGTGCAACCAAGTGCCGCCTGTGCCTCATCCCGTCCTAACTTGTGATCAATGCCACGCTGGGAGGGCCATCAGGGCCCGGATAATACCTGTCCACCACGTCTGGACTCATCCCATCTCAGTCCCCGATAACCAGGGATGAGTGAATGCGTGAATGAATGATGGGTGGATGGATGGATGAACGAATGAATGAATGCATAAACCCCTAGCCCACCATGACTGGAAGGATGGGTGGACGCGATCGGATGATGGTAAACTGATGGCATGAATATGAATGAATGAGGATGAATGAATGAAGAAGGGAATGAATGCATGAATCGAATGAATTAATGAATAGAATGGATGGCTGGCGATGGATGCCAATATGTAATGACTGAGTGAATGGATGGCATGCGTGGATGACCTAACGTT
>JAWQFJ010028132.1:100000-117500 GCA_034096865.1 Theodoxus fluviatilis | reverse complement strand
TTCGATTAGTTTTTTAAATCTAATTAAACTTTTTGCATGCTTTAATGCCATCCTTTTGCCACGATCTAGCGATAATCACTCCTCAACACAGACCCGAAACATACCCCAACATATAACACCGGAAGTTGTGTAACCTACGATCATGGCTGCGCTGCTAATTACCATATGACCCCTGGTGAGCTCTTCCCCGGCCATTTCATTTCCTTTCCTAACACCATCGTTCACGCTGTCGTGCTCGCTGCCACCTTCATTTCACTTTTCTTCCTCAACATCTCTTGCAATTCTCCGCATGTCTAAAGTTCAGCAGCAGCAGCTGCTGCGGGCGTGTGATGCCCGTGTGGAAATCGAAGAGGAAGTCAACACCGCTCCAGGCTTCCCTGTCTCTGTTCAAAAGCAAGACAGGTGTACTTTTTCCCTTTCATGTGACGTGCCCCGCATAAGGATGCCTTGTGACAAAAAGACGAAACGATTGAGACGGTAAGCTCGTCCTGAAATGGCGCTTGTATAAGTGTATATTCATACATGATGAATTCTCACAGTATGTACACGCTCAATGGCGAATGCATTCTGAACACAGAGATACTATCTCTGACACAGGTTGGTCACGTGACTTCGGTTCCGCATTCCAATGATTCTACCAATCAAAATTCAACATGATCAGAAGACCATTGAGAGTAAAAAGAGGCGATTCTATTTCACTCCAATTATTTATCCCGATAGATGACCACAAATTTGGTGTTCTAATAAAACTAATCTATGAGATTTTGAGGAAATCATTTGAGAACTACTTTTAGCGCGAACGTGTCTATAAGGTTGCAATCTGCCTTGAGCACGTGCGATTGTGTATAGTAATACCAAAGATTATACAGTTATGAATAGTCTTTGGTAATACACGCGATCTTTGGACCTACTATAAACGCAGCGAAAAGAATTCCTATGGCTCCGGGCTGATTTCGTGAATCTATGGTTATACTCTCGCAAGTAAATGCTTTCTGGCCGGAACCTGTGGTCTAACTGCCTTCACACTGTTTGACGAGCTCCACACTTCGATCATTCGGTGTCGACTGATGGAGTCAGTAATCGAATGGAAGTTTCTTCTGTAGGAATCCGTCCGATTCCGAAGTTCGATATTATCGGATAGCTCAGAAGCAGTTTTTCTAAGTTTTATCCTTCTAAGCATACATTAAATTAATGATTCCTCATCAGCAAAAGCACTCAGTGGGTTTCTGTGTGTATCGAAGATTATGCAGACGGGATTGGTTGCCTTACTCGCTCAATGAAGTATAAATATTGCTGTTGTATTCAAAGTCCTTATAATTAGTAGAGTTCACAATATTACACTCTTGTGATTCGAATTTTACCGCATACAAGTTTTACCTTCATGGGAAATCGATGTTTAGAAATTGAATTGACGAAAACATGGCTGCCATTAACGAGTGTATCACAACAAGCGGAGGAATACACTCACGATGTGATATGGCATTCAGCGTGGCCGAGACTGTGTTCAGAACGGTGGTATGCATGTTATGGAAGATTTAAGGCTATCACGTGACCAACCTGTTGCTGAGACTATATTCACTAGTCTCAGCCACGCTGAATGTGGCGAATGCTCACCCTTTTGGCAAGCACCTCCCTCGAGACGAGCGCATCTTCACGCATGATGAGTCCTCCCCGCCCAGTGGCGAATGGTTCCCCTTTTAGCAAGCACCTCCCTCGAGACAGCGAAGAAGCCAGACCCAAGCTGTCTGGGAAAGGCGTCACAGATCCGTGCCATTCCGAGCAACATCATCAGAGTTCCATTGCCCCACTTGTCCCCGCCTCCTCAGGTCTAGACTTGGCCTGCAGAGCCACCTTCGATCCCAAAGACAGCCACGCAATCAAAGTCATCCTTCAACCCAACGGATAGCCACCACAGCCTACGTAGTGTGCATGCGTTGTAACTCTCTGCAACTGCGGAACATTCACACATTGTCTATCATCGTGCCTTTGAAAGGCAGCAGCAACAGGTTTTGACTTACAAAAACAGAATGTGTTGGTTTGTACACGCACGGAGAAAATAGGCGTGACACGTTCTGTCGTACATTATCTCACGTGGATCTAAAGTGCCTGATTTTTGAAGCGTAGTAGACGAATTTTTTCCCCACATTCAGTGGAATCAAGCAGATTTCCTGCATCAACAGGAAACGTGTGATAGACTTTACCAAGATGGAAAACAAAGATTGCCTGGAGCAGAGAAACGACATCATCAAACGTCTATTACAGGTTACTATATGGAGGCGGTAGAAAAGTATATAACTCACCAACTCAACTTTAGCACAAGATGAAATGTCGTCTTCTATCTCAAAAAGTTCGCATTATTCCCTTCCACATCTGCAGAATGGTGAAAACAGCCTCATGCTGTGTCGTCACGACACTGACTGCCATCATCAGACTTCATTCCGCGCATGGCGATTACGTCCATTGCCTGCAGTCGCGCTGAGTCTCATCTGTCGGTGACTACGGCATCGGAGCCAAATAACGTCACCAGCTGTCGACATATTTATTGGACAATTACCACAAGTGACAGCTCATCTGTAATGATCGTCGTAACGGCTTAAGTCAGTGTTCCCATTGACACAAGCAACGACATCCAGAGAATGCAGAGGACTCATAGCCACTGGCAATAGCACCGTCCCCATGGCAGAAATCCTCACACCCACCTTCGTTCACGTCGTCATTCTTCGGCTTATGGTCCTCCATCATTCTAATGACGATGTAGACATAACACCCATGAAAAACCACTACAAACAACACTTAAAAAACTGTATGCAGTGCAGTTTCTAGTGCGATACTATGCCAGTTAGCTTTTCCGTCCGTCCGTCCGTGCCTCAGTCCGCCCGCTTGCCCGCCCGCCCGCCCGCCCGCCTGCCTGCCTGCCTGCCTGCGTGCGTGTCTATCTGTCTGTCTGCCTGTTTCTCTGTCTGTCTGTCGGTCGGTTGACCCGTCTGTCTATCTTTTTAAACATCATTTGTTAAATCTCTTTGTCTGTTTGTCTGTCATTCTATCTGTCTGTCTGCCTGTTTCCTGTCTGTCTGTCTGTCTGTCTGTGTCTGCCTGCCTGCCTGTCTGTCTGTCTGTCGGTCTGTCGGTCTGTCTGTCTGTCTGTCTGTCTGTCTGTCTGTCTGTCTGTCTGTCTGTCTGTCTGTCTGTCTGTCTGTCTGTCTGTCTGTGTCTGTCTGTGTGTGTCTGTGTGTCTGTCTGTCTGTCTGCCTGCCCCCCCCCTCTCTCTCTCCTTCCCTGCCACCTTTCTTTTCATGTCGGGCATCACAGCCGACAAACGCGCAACAGCAGCCGCGGGAGGAGGGGAGCGGTAGCCTTCAGGAGAAAATCGAAGCGGAAGTTCCCATCTTCCCGCTCCTTCAAGCACCTGCTGCTCCTTGTACACGCAGATGGCATCCATGTCTTTAATTAGCAGACATCTCCCTGGCGACAGGGCGCATTGGAGTGAAAGAGGGCGGCGTAATGGTAATGGACCACCTAAGAATGGAGGCAACAAAGGGGGGCATATTCCTGCGGGAAATAGACTCTTCCCGTCCGTTCCAACAGCCATCGCGCCCGGCAAATCTCTGGAGAAATATCGCTGTCTCATTAGCCCAGCCTACATCAGGCTTTTCAGGCTATAATTACAGGCCTTCGGCTGCCTCTGGTCGAATTTCGGCAGGAAGGATTGCAGAGGCCAACTGCTAGAGGGTGCCCTGGCACAGACACTCATAACATGAGTGCCCATGGCTCTGGTCACTCGGAACGCCCATTGGGTCACATGCTAACGAGGCAAGAAGGAACAATTGTTGTGTGAATCACTCATGTACGAATTGATTAGTATGCAGCGTAATTTGGTTCTGAGACAAACACGGTTGCACTCAGCCTCGGCGTCAAATGTAACGAGAAGCACGTTTGTCCTTCGGAGAGAAAAATAAAGCGGTTAGTAAGTGCAGTTGAGTATTATTGCGGACACGATCAGGCAGTTTGTGTTCCACGCCTAGAAATAGAACAATTATTTCACGGATCACAAGCGGAATAAGTATGGTCAGAATGCATCAAGAGTATTGCATACAGAGGTATGGATATATGTTCACAAAGGAAACTGCATGTTGTTGTTGGAAGATTCAGAACTAGTTCTCCATCATACGGATGCAGTTGGGAGACCCTCAGAACAACTCACAGCGGTCACTAAATATTTTACTGCCAGATCAAGTGAGTCTCTCGCACGAGTCCCTAGGCAGCATTTGACATTGTTGGGGCATCTGTGTTCATGAATAGAGGCATCTCCCGGGGGGCGTGTTATAGCCCTGCAGCCACGCCGGCCACACTCAGGCTTACTGGAGTGTCTGACACAGCAGCTAGTGGCTTTGTATGGTGACTCTGCACGCAAACATGGATTTCAAACCGCTTCCCCATTTACTCCCTGATTATCGGGTCACTTAATCAAATCTTTCATGATGCCTGGCGAAACAAAAACGGAAACAGACAAGACACACATAACGACGTATCTGTTTCATCTCCACTCCACGGGGAGTATTTCAACGTGATGCTGGCTCAAGGCCACGTGAAGGATGAAACAAGCTTTAGCATGCCATCACAGTCCTTTCAGGCAGACTACTGCTGACCTCCAAACCGAATGGTCTTCTGCAGGAGTATGGGCGTTTAGTTTTGTCGGATTTTGAAGCAAAACCATTATAGCTTAGTAGAAGGTTTCAGCAGGCGACGCGGATAGGCATTTCTGAGACGAATGTGGGATACTGTATGAAAGACTCACTAGCCAGCGGAGTTTTACTCGCCTTCAACGACAACGAAATTTGCTTATCATGTTCCGAAGTTCCTTCACTGGAGCTCGTAAACAGTCCAAGATCAAAGCTCGTTTTATGGGGTTCTGGGACACAGGTGTTGCCAACCCGAGTTCGAAGCCGGGTTTTTGAAGTGTAAATGCCACTGAGCAAGTTCACATTCGTCAGGGCCTCTGCTGCTGGTGACGTATATCTGCTTCACCCAGCCCCACTTGTCAATTTTAGCGGTTGCTCGGGACAGAGTTCCGACACCTTAGGACTTTGCAACAGCACAACTAAGTCGGGTAAGACTATGTCTCCGCAAGCTCTGTCTTTATGTGGCGGTACTTAAAACCCTTGTCAAAAGACTGTGGTTTTTGGAGAAGCAGTGAGGAGTGAGAAAACGAGCCGGTGGCACAACTGCGCGAGAGCGCGCACGCACACATGCGTGAGCGCGTGCGCACGCACACACACACACACACAGAAAAAGAGAGAGAGAGAGAGAGAGAGAGAGAGAGAGAGAGAGAGAGAGAGATGTTTTAAAGGCGCTTATATGCAAATCATGTCAAACATGAGCTTGGAATTTCGTTCATTGTTAACACCCTGAACAAGCAAAATCAAACTTCCTCCTACTTTCTATGTCCAACTCCCATTCAGTTCAGTTCAGTTCAGTCCCTTGTCCGATTTGGCCGTCGGGGGGACATGAGGGATGATGAGACAGCAGTCCTCCTCCATTCGGGTCTGCTCTGGGCCGTCGCGAGCAGCTCTTCCATGGAGAGGGAGGTCCATTCCTTCACATTGTCAGTCCAGCTCTTCTTCTGTCGGCCGCGACGACGCCCACCCTTTAATGTTCCCTGAAGTATGGTCTTGCACAAGGAGTCGTGTCTGGTGATGTGACCAAACCAGGCAAGCTTGCGTCGCTTGACGGTTGCCAGGAGGGGTTCCTGAGGGCCCATGAGTGCCGCTGTAATGTTCCGCACATACTCGATAGTCTTGCGCTCCAGGTAGGAGATGCGGAGCAATCTGCGCAGGCATTTCATCTCGAAGGCCTGGATCCTTCGCTCCGTGTCAGCGTGTAGCGTCCAGGTCTCACAGCCGTAGAGGACGATGGAGACCACAAGGCACTTGTAGAGCCTGTACTTGGCGGAGAAGCTGATGGAGCTGCTTGTCCACAACCTGCTTAGTCTGGCCATCGCTGAGGTTGCCATGGCGATTCTGATGCGGACCTCAGCTGTACTAGTGCCATTCTTAGACAGGGTTGCTCCCAAGTACTTAAAGCTGCTGACCTCTTCTACTTCGAGCTTCGCACCGTTCATGGTGATGTCTGCACTGGTGTCGTTTGTGCTGTTCACCATCGTCTTTGACTTCTCCGTGTAGACCCCCATTCCGTATGCTCCCGCTCTCTTCGATAGTCTGTTGGTGAGATGTTGTAGCTCGCTGTTACTTCCACCCATGATATCTATCTTGTGCTCATCATGTCCTTTCAGTGGGCTTGGGTTAATCTTGGCGGCGCCCGTCTCCTCTCCCATTACTCTCCTTCAAAGAAGCACCATTGTTTTTCACAATCTCTTGTAAATTTCTTGTCCAAATCTTTTAGAACTCACTTCTATACCACAGTTCTCATTCCGTTTCTTGACCATTCATTTCCCACAGAGCTCCACCACCGCACTGGCCTCTTTATAGTTTCACGTTGGTCTCTGTGAACCCATTGTGACTACATCCTTCTCGAGTGGAACAGTCTCTCAAACGGCAATGAAAGCAGGCCGAGGCCCGAGGTTGATAGGCCCAGTGCTGGGAGCTCTTCAACTTCCAGCTACGCACCACTCGTACCACTGGAGCTCTGAAGAATCTCGGACGCCTTTCCATCCTCTGAGAGAGGATAAGAGAGTGAGAGAGAGAGAAGAGAGGGGGGAAAGAGAGAGGGAGGGAGGGAGGGAGAAAGAGAGAGAGAGAGAGAGAGAGAGAGAGAAGGGAGACAAACACATACACAGACACATACAGACAAACAAACGGACAGACACACAGACATGTTTACAGACTCTCTGACAGGCGCGCACTCACATACACTCACACACGCACACACATACACACGTATGCACGTACGCACGCACGCACGCGCGCACGCGTACACGCACGCACACCACACATACACACATAGAGAAGGAGAGGGAAAGAGAGAGAGATAAGAAAAAGCGATGATTTCATTTTACTGATTTGCCGTAATATTTATGTAAGAACGATGTAAGGGTAGCAATCGCAGGGCAGATCTGCAAGAAACCAGAAGGCACAGCTCAATACAGAGGTTCCAACGACTCCCCTAATGGAGGTACGTTCAGGGAAATCTAGGTAGTGAAAAGTGGTTCGAGTACCAGAAAAATTATGGATGACATAAAACAGTCTTTGAATTTAGTTGCAGCAACAAATCTTACCAGCTTTTAATTATGTTGCCAAGATACACTGTTTCCAAAATGGTTTATTATTGGTGGCAGGATTGAGTAGGTGGCAGTCTTGAAGACGTCTCTTGATGAAACGTTTCCAGCTGCAGCATTAGTGTTCAAGGATGTCAAACAAATTCAAACTTAATGATTCAAAGACCGAAGCTCTCCTGGTTGGCGGTAGAGGCGAATTCGATCAGGCCATGAAACTAACCATAGCTCAGAGTGAGATAGAATTCTCAAAGTCTGTTAGAAACTTAGGTGTCATGTTCGATGATGATCTTTCTATGAGAGTTCATGTGAACAAAGTTTGCCAGTTAGCTTACTACGAGTTAAGGAAAATTGGCACTATTCGTCACTATCTTTCACAACAGGCCACTCAAACCCTTGTCACTTCCCTTGTTCTGTCCCGTCTTAATTATGGAAATTCTCTTCTTGCCGGCATTCCTGACACTATGCTAAACAAACTGCAAAAAGTTCAAAACACTGCTGCTATATTAGTTTTAGATGTCCCAAGAAAACTCCCACATCCAAACTCCTTTGTGCACTGCATTGGCTCCCAGTCGCTCAGAGGATAGAGTATAAGCTAGCAACTATGTGTTTCAACTTCTTCAATCAAACTGCACCACACGCACTAAAAGAAATTCTCACTGTCAACACCCCCGCTAGAAATAACCGTTCAGCTGCAGACACCAAAACGTTAAATGTACCCCGTCGCAAAAAGAAAACTCAAGGACAGCGAGCCTTTTCTTACATCGGTCCTGTAACGTGGAATAGCCTACCTTTCCCTGTCCGTCACTCTGATTCCATGTCCCAGTTCAAAACCTCCCTCAAGATACACCTGTTCCGGTCAGTCTTTCCTGACGAGCAGTGAAGTGCTCCACAAGGCGCCTTTTTATGTTTTGTGTTTTGTTTATTGCCTGCTATTTAAATAATTGTATTGTATATAATTTTTCTTTCATTTCAACTGTACAGTGTGCGAGTGTTAGAATGCTTTGTATGAGTGCGGACGTTTTCATTGTAAACGCCATGAGCTTGCTTACTAGGGAAGGTATGTGCGTACATATAGTCTGTATTATTATTATTATTATTATTATTATTATTATTATTATTATTATTATTATTATTATTATTATTATTATTATTATTATTATTATTATTATTATTATTATGTACGCCACAATCCATCGTCAGACGGCGAAGTTGGTCAGTCTGCTTCAGGGAGTCAAAAGATACCGTGAGATCTCTCAGCCGAGGGCGCCGATAAAATCGGATCTTTCAACGCCCAATCGCATTCCAAGGCAAACATGGCGGTTCTAAGCCTTTGGTAACTGGTTAAAGCACAGCATCCGGCAGCAAGGGTCCAAATCTTGTTGCGGAGAAGGCTATTTACGAAAACGGTCATCTCCATTGGGAATCTCTCTTGCCATCACTTTTAGCCAGCTTCTTTTCCTGCAGGCTTCGAGAATTGAGCTGGACAAAAACTCCTGGCCGAGGAGGAGGCCAACTTACGCCATCTGACGAGACTTTGCTTATCAGATGGTAAAACACGGTCCCAGAGAAAACCAGAAGGAACATGCAATTTCCTGCCAGAGTCTGCCCTGGAGGAAGTGGCAATGTCGGAGGATGCTCAGCCGCCCTTGATGTCTTCTTTTTGCCTCCATCTCTTTAAGATGAAACGGTGCAAATATTTCAACGTAGATCGAATGTGGGCTTATTCACGAGACTGACTTCTGGGTGAAAAATGCGAGCTCAATGATGCGCTCCTTTTAGATGCATGCCGAACAGATTCTGCAGACGAGATTTGCAAATACATGTATCCTATTGTTTGGATAGAAAATGGGGCAAATACCTTTTAGATGAATGAAACATTCAACTGCCTTCACTGCGTTTGCTGTTATTTGATGAGGAACATGCGTAAAAGGTTGAATTTGTCAGGCTCAGACTACTGTAGAGAACATAACTCGTGTGTGTGTGTGTGTGTGTGTGTGTGTGTGTGTGTGTGTGTGTGTGTGTGTGTGTGTGTGTGTTTGTGTGTGGAATGTGAGAAGCACACTTTTAAAATTACAAAACGACTTAGCTAATACACTTTTTTTAACGAACAAACATGACATAACTTTGAGTCATCCCGACGGAGGTAAATGTTGAGTTTAAAAAAGTCTTAATCATCAGCATGAACACAAACTTTCAAACATGCGCAGCACACAGCAGCAGCGAACGCTTATTTCAGTGAAGGTAACTCTCGGCAGAACTTTCGAAACATGTAGTACGTTCGTCTGTTACCTGATTGCACTTCACCGACCCACGCCAGCAGGTACCCCGAGACCCACAGGACCGCTTGCCCGCGTCTGAAGCCTCCAGGGCATCAATAATGAATGGCCGTAGCCGACGCAGTTTCCAGGCCCGGCCCAGGGTCATTAGAGCCATCAAGACGGAGCGAGCCGTGTTCTTCTTCGGGGAAGACCATTTGGAAGTCAGCATTGCACGGGCTTCTGGGTCGGGGATTCGCGCACCGAGCTATCTACCCTAATACGTCCCGGGAGTAATGCGCCCTCGAGCTTAGCAGCGGTGTCCCGGAGCGTCTCCCCCCCCCCCCCCCCCCTCCCCTCCACCTCTCCATCCCCCCCCCCCCCCCCCCGGCAGATATATCACTATGGTGATGGCGGGATCATTTTGTTCAGATTAAAAGTTGTGGTGGCTCGTTTGTTTACTATGTTCTTCGGTGTAGATACGGTTACACATAAGCAGTACGCTCGGGCGCGCGCGCACGCACAGACATACAATCACACATGCATGCATACACCCACACACACCCACACACACCCACACACACACCCACACACACACACATACACGAACTCACGCACGAACTCACGCACGCACAAAGAGAGAGAGAGAGAGAGAGAGAGAGAGAGAGAGAGAGAGAGAGAGAGAGAGAAAGAGAGAGAGAGGGAGAGAGAGAAGGGGGGGGGAGAAAAAGGGAGAGAGAAAGAAGGAGAGAAAGACGAGAGAGAGAGAGAGAGGGAGGGAGGGAGGGAGAGAGAGAGAGAGAGAGAGAGAGAGAGAGAGAGAGAGAGAGAGAGAGAGAGAGAGAGAGATTGAGTGAGTGAGAGAGAGGGAGTGAGAGGGAGAGAGAGGGAAGGGGGGGGGGAGAAAAAGGGAGAGAGGGGCGGGGGGGAGGGGGAGAGGGAGAGAGAGAAAGATTATTTGCCGGCCTCTGGCCCGAGCAAAACTATTAATCCTAAAACATCTCTTCTGAGTCTTGGGTTGCAATACACAATTCGTCCTGTCTTCTCTTCAATACGTACACGACTTAACACATCGTTATTATTAGGCAAGCCACATCCGAACATTGGCGGAGGACCAGTTGAATTATATAGGGATCACGCCTTATATTGATTGAGTAAGAAACGTCAGAAATTGCATATCATAATGCGAAGCAACAGATTCGGTATAAAATCCAGCAATCTTCATTAGTAAATTGGAGCTTATGCTGTAATTACGTCTCTGGTTGCGAGAGTGGTTAGAAAAACTCACTTAGCAGAATCGGATCAAAGCACTTGCAGGCTCCTTACTTCCCTTGCTGACAAGGAGAAGCCTAGACGATTGTGGTCACACGTTTCGTGCACCAAACTGACATGCGCGGTGCAGCCAACTTTTCAGTCAGTCCCCGGAACTTGTGCTTCCAGATGAGGCCTTTCCCGTGAGTCGGCGGTAAGAATGAACTCACCGAGCCTCCCTACGTCATTCTTAAAACGCGAATTACGTAAACAAATGGAGACTTGACCCACTCGTGCTCCATCCAAAATTATTGATGTCGAGTAGTCAACTGGCTCACGAAATCGACATAGACTGATGGACTACAAAGTCTCCACGATCCCTCCATCCAACCACCCCCCATCCCATCCATCCATTCAACTACTCACCCACTATCCCATCCATCCATCCATTCATCCATCCGTCCGTCCATCCATCCATCCATCCATCCATCCATCCATCCATCCATCCATCCGTCCGTCTATTCATTCATCCAACGATCCCTCCATCCAACCACCCACCATCCCATCCATCCATTCAACTACTCACCCACTATCCCATCCATCCATCCATCCGTCCATCCATCCATCCATCCGTCCGTCTATCCATCCATCCAACGATCCCTCCATCCAACCACCCACCACCCCATCCATCCATTCAACTACTCACCCACTATCCCATCCATCCATCCATCCATCCGTCCGTCTATCCATCCATCCATCCATCCATCCATCCATCCATCCATCCATCCATCCATCCATCCATCCATCCATCCATCCAACCATCCATCCATCCATCCATCCATCCATCCGTCCGTCTATCCATCCATCCAACGATCCATCCAACCATCCAGAAGGCGACATTGATTTTAGTGCTTATAATTCTTTAAGGCCCCTGGCTTAACCTTAGATTATATATATTCTTGGCAATTGTTTTAAGCTCGTTTGAAACATGTTTTGTTTCTCTGTCTCGTAGCTTTTGAGCGTAAGAGTTTAATAAACTGAAGGGATTGACCACTATATTGTCGAATTCATTCTTAAAGCATCATTTTAGCGACCGAACAGACAAGTAATGTTTCTGACTGTGATACATGAAATTCACCTTCACCTACGAGTTGCTTGTAAGCATGTCAACATCTCTTCTGCTTCTAATTTTGGCCAGGGTCCAATTTGATTACGAATCAGCACATTTTTACAAAGTTATGCATCACACTTTAGCTTACGTTTTTGACAATTATAAACATACAAAGCGCGCACTATTGCGTTAGATTACATGTTGCAATAAGTGACTCTTGATATTGCGTGGCACTAATCGTATGCTCTTCCTTCCCTACGTCTAAATAATTCAGGGACCGTTTGCGAAAATCACTCTCTTTCATTTGTCAACAAGTTGGCGACAGTGGAAAAAAATATCGATTCCAATCACTAAAGTAGCCTTCTGCGTGGGAATTCTGACGGCGTGGATCAGCTTTTTGCACGAGTAAACTCTATCATACACAGGAGTTTTAAAAAGTCTTGCCTAGTGCTGGGAAAATGCGGTGTAGCCGGTGAGAACCACAGCACCCATCAGAAGTATCACCAGAGGGCACTGACGGGTAAAACGTCATCAAGTTAGAAGTGCTGCAGTCAACCTCGCGATCCGAAAACAAAAAGGTGGGGTGGGGTGGGGTGGGGTGGGTGGGGTGGGGTGGGGTGGGGTGGGTGGGGAGCTTGTCAGTCGATTTTGTACATATTTTTTCGTTGCGAGCCTGACATCAAATTCTAAAGTAGGCCACGGTTTTCACAGTAATGCCAGAGGGAATGCCGAGCGAAAATTTCGGGAGAATAAAATTTGGAGCCACGGGGGGTACTTTTCAAAGATGACGGTGTGATCAATAGAAGGGAAAGACGCTGCTTTCAGTCTTGCACCGTTCAGGCATTATGCCTTCCGTAAATGCGCTGCTCAAAGTGGCCTCCTGCTGTCGATGTGCCTTTCTCCTTTAGCGGGAAAAACTTATTCCCGGTTGTCCCATCCCCTGTTCTCTTTGTCGCGGATCTGTGGGGACTCCACGCACAGTTCCTAATTACTCGCCCAGAACGATGTTTCATTCCATTCTTTTGGAAACTTTTTATGCAACATATTTAGCCTGGGACTTTCCACTTTTCCGCTTTCTTTTTCTAAGTAGACTTCTCGATGATGTATTCTTCTTCCTAAGCAATTAGAATAATTAGACGCTTTTCTTCGAAGCTATCAAACAACTCAATTTATTTACAATCTTCCTTCGGATTATTCGACTTTCAACAAACCATGAAGCCAACGCTGTTCTCATGTACACCGTCCACAAAACTAGTGTCAAGAATATGTATTTGAAACGTGCTTTTCGTCTGTGCAGTAATGGTTTTATTTCTGTAATTTATTCCATGTGCTTAGAGCTCGAGCAGACAAGACAGGGACCAGCCCGCCCGATCGCTTGAGCGTCGGCGCGGGAGAGGAGGGCAACGTGTTAACGGGAGCTGCAGATGGTGGCGCCACTAAAGTAATATTAGAACTTTCAGACTTTGAATAATTCATGGAGGTTTTTTTATTCTGACCCGCGCAATTTGAAGACGAGATATGACTTTCCAGCTCTTCCCATTTTAGAACGTTTCAGTTTCCTCTCAGGCTGATGGCCTTCCTGTTAAAAATATTTCATTGAAAGGAAAAACGGTGAAGTGATCCATTCTATGAATATTTTAAAACTTTTCAGAAAAATCTGCATCTTATGCAAAGCATTCCCATGTGATTTCTAAAACGCTCTTGTTTAATGTGATGCAACCATAAGCTAACTTAGGCCCCAAAAGATTATCAGCAGACCATCTCAAGTGTAGATAGCTGTTCATGGCACCGAGAGATTCGTAGGAAGGTGTGGATATTTATTCACTCCTTAAACAACAGATCAGCCAATTATCAACGCTACTGTTAACGGGAGCTGCTTTACGTCAATGGACTACGGAGTGATTCCTCTTGAAGTGAAAGCAAAATGACATACGTTTCACGGCAGATCGTCTCGTGTGGAGACAGAAGTGCGTGACTCAGAGATTTATTTTGGGGAAGCCGTGGATATGGAACCGCATGGTAAGGAACCATAGCTGCCGGACATGGGAGCCGCTCTCAGTCTTTGCACTTTGGAGTGATTTCTTTTGAAGTGAAGGCGAAATCATTGTAGATTCACATTTGGTCGTCTCGTGTGGAGACAGAAGTGTGTGACATCCAGAATGGCTCTTGGGAAATCCTGGACATTGATTCCCTCTCTATACAACTATCCGGCGACGACATTTGCTGTGCATGGGAGCCGCTCTCAGTTGTTGGATCATGGGATGAATCTTTTGAGGACGTAGGCAGACCAGAAGATTTTCAGCAGGTCATTTCGTGTGAAGACAAGTTTATGGCAGCGGGACCGGCCCTTGAGAAACCGTAAATCTTTACTCACTCCCTAAGGACAGTGTAGTCAGCAACCACAACTGCTCTACGTGGGGTAAGTTTTTTGTTGTTTTTTTTTTGCAGGGGGGGGGGGGGACACCATTAGGTGATTCCTGTCAGAAAAGGTGAAGTAAGCAGGCGTTGAAGCACGCTGGTTAATAGTTTAGGGTAAAGTCCCGCAGGGCAGAGGATGAAATCATGTAACAGGCTGTCACTCAACCCCGAAGACAATCAGGCGCCAGACCGTGAAGAGACAGGAAGGAAACGACCCGTGCTGCGATCCGTCTGCACCTTGTAATGAGGTGCTTCGGCAGCGGGGAGGCTTGACCAGTAAAGAGGTGACGGCTTGAAGAAGAAATGATGTTCCATTTTCTCATTGTAGACCTGTACTATATCTGACAAAAGTCGCAAAGATGAAGACAAATCAAGAAGAACGAACAGGATGGGGGTTTAGCAGTGACAAACGCGATGCTCCTTGTTTCTAAAGTGGCCATTTCACATAAAGGGAACTCTTAAATACGCTCTAGCACGCTGCCAGAACAAGGGGTGGAACAGCACTGCAGGAAGTGGGTTTTGTGGTGTAGGGCGCAGAAGACGGTTGGGAATAGATCTATGTGGACATGGCGTGCCTTACTGGGGTTTCCATTTCGCTCGCAATACTTCTCGGCGGCTGCACAAAATCCTTGGGGCTGTCTCCAGTTGAGCCACCAGAGCAGACACGGAAGGCCCTGCAACTAGTGCTTCCTGCAGAAAAGGGCTGGACCGAGAGCGAGCGGCGTGTGTTGACATCTACGTTTCGAGCGTGACGTCGCTTCTTTTCATCGCTAATTCTACATTTAGGAAAAATAGGTACGCAGACACAAAGAAAGAAACACAGAGAATAGCAACAGGAGATGAACGCAAATAAAAAGAGGGGGAACATTTCAAAGTCGTGAAACATGATTCAGAGTTGTTTTTTTTAAGAATCAGTTCATAAAACCCCAACAACACATTACAAAACCCCCTTTAAGACCGCAGGCTCTAGCCATATGGTGACCCTCAGTCTTCCAGCAGAAACAGCAGTCTGCACGCGATGCCGCCCAGTTCTGGCCTCTGAGGTCCTGCGCCAAACAAAACCGGTCCACTGCTTCTATTATCCCTGTCGCCGCAGTTTGCGGTTCGCACGCGACCAAACCGAGAAAGATATACGTGTGTGCAACACGCTGGCTTTTGTCAAGGCTTTCATGAAATGAGCTCAGTCGCCCCAGAAATACGAGGCCACTGGTCAGATTGTCAGATACAGATAATACCAACAACTGAGACAATTCCGTTCGCTACCGGCCAGTCGCGATTAACTCCGAAGTACCTAAGCCTAATTTGACTGTTTATCGTGGATGCTAGCTCATCGTGAAGGAGAAACCGACAGAGCGGCAGCGAGGAAGAGGAGGCAGACTGTTATGAGTATCACTGCATTGGAGGAAGTCAGTGCAGGTAACAGTATATGATACTGCGTGTTAATAATGAGTGTTAATGAAGTAAATGATAACACTGGAGTGGACAAACATTGAATTTATTCACATGGATGACTCTTCGTCTATGGTCAGCTACTGCACAAATCTGTGTTAAAATGAGCTAAATCCGTGATGAAGCTTTGCATAATCCATTAGCTATGCCCTTGAGACGACATTTGAAGTAATTCAACCCATGCCAAGAACATCGTCAAATCTTTCACGTAATATTTCCGTGTTACTTACCCAAAAGAAGGATAGGTGGATGGAGTTTTACGGCCTATCAGCCATTGTAGGCTACGTAAGCCCAATAAGCACGAAAATCACTGGATTAGTTCCAAGTAAGCGCAGTTCAAGTGACGTTGTCCTTATTTATTTGCCTCATACGTATCGTGTAGGAAAACACGCTGGTTTTATTCTGACCACCAACCCTCAAGGGGACTTCCCCAACAGAGGTCACTGCCCCGTCTTGTTTTTCTGCATGAGGTCCAAAGTAAACAGCTTTGGCGCTTCAAACATGCTAACTGGAGAGACTGGTCAGATTTACTACAACCTTTTGCACTGAAGCTGCATGCATTGTCTTCTGAGGTTCATACGATTCATTGTCTGTCCCATAGCAAAGCAGACGAAGTGATAGGCTAGGTAATGGCAGACTGCGGCTCATCTGTAATAGCTGTTTTGAACGACCCCGTCAAATGTGACATAAGCTGTCTGAAATATGGTGTGCCGCTAAAACTATGCAATAAACACGTGCTTTTTATAACCAGAAACCGTGCGTGTTTGAACAAAGATGCTTTAGACTGCACTGAATAAATTCATGTCATGAGGAAAGGAAAGACCAAACACCCACTGCATCTTTTGATATTAAAAATAAAACTTTACAATTTTCCATCTCTGGACCATAAAGTATTGTAAATAGTATGCATAGCGAAATCACAGAAGTGTAGGACTATGGTTTCTCCATTATGCTCAAGCACACCCTTGACTTGGAGAGAGATGAGGGTGGGTGGGTGTCTGAATAATATATAGGAGGTAGGGGGCGTCTCTATGGACTTAAAGACACATATCCTGCAAGAGGTGACACGACCTTAAGCAACGTAGACAACCAGGCACGTGTTCGAAAACAGAAAATCTCATGAAACAACATTTATAAAAGTTTCGCTTGCATTATCGAAATGCAACTTAGTGGTATTCTGGCCGGACCGAACATTTTCTTCACTTATTTTCATGGTCGAGGCTGCACCTTTGTCCGAATTTCAATTCGAACTACATGTTCGTATCGGTTGGGTCAAGATAGTCCTGCCCTGTGTGCGTGTGTATGTTTGTGTGTGTGTGTGTGTGTGTGTGTGTGTGTGTGTGTGTGTGTGTGTGTGTGTGTGTGTGTGTGTTGTGAATAGAAAGTGTAGAGATAGAGAGAGCGACGCAAACAAACGTGCTTACGGCAACTTGTGGGAGCAAGGGAAGGAGGAAGGGAGCGAGCGTGCGAGAGAGAGAGAGAGAGAGAGAGAGAGAGAGAGAGAGAGAGAGAGAGAGAATCTGAATCTGAATCTGAATCTTTATTTCGGCCGACGACCCATCATGGTTATAACAGTACAAACATGTAAAATTGCAATGCTATATATACACGAAGTTGTTAAGCAGTTCAAACTGTACATTGATCAAAATACATGTTTAGAATATTCTCAGAGAAGATCACATGAGATCTCTACATTGGAACAGTTACAATCAATACTGTATTAACAAAATTATATGACATCAAGCGAACATTATTTTAGCAACGAGGTTGACGATAATATAGGAC
>JAWQFJ010028132.1:85000-90000 GCA_034096865.1 Theodoxus fluviatilis | reverse complement strand
CCCCTCTTCCTGCTTCTTGTGCTCCTCCTCATCTTTCGTACCTCCTCTTTCTGCTTTTCTCCTGCTCCTCCTCTGGCACTACGATACTGCCAGTAATGAAATACATGTATGTACCTGGTATTCTTCTATTATTAAAAAATGTGGTATCCAGAATTACCTGAATGTATTAACTATTTAAAAAATTCCAAGATGCGTATATCAGATTGAAGTATGGGTTACCTCATTTTGAAGGTCGATACTAATTTAGTAATTATCATACTTCTAATGCAGGCGAAATTCTAAGACATCTCCTTTTGCATTGATATTGAAACTGATGAACACTGTCTTTCTTACATTGATCCAAGAAATGATTATTTGAGCCAGTATATGTGACCTTACAAGATAAAAGAAGGCTAAAGTACCAACAATTACAGAATGAACTATTTCAACCACAATATTATTCATTCATAATGCATAATCAAGAGGAAAATATGTTTGTAGAGGAAATATTTTATAAAATTTACAGTGATGTAAATTTCAGGAAAACGTGTACGTGACTTGTGCGCTTATAACTGAACTCAGCGTTTTTTTTCGAAAACTGGTTTTCGTACGTTAGCCTTGCTTCTCATGCAGTCACCTATGTACACCATTCACGTATCCAGCACAAGATGTATGGCTGGAACAGAAAATGTGAAAGTTAGAAACATTGCAATGAACATATATTAGGCCTTGAAACTTCGTGAAGAGAGATGTAGTGGAATATCCCATCAACCTAGAATACATGTAATGACTGCTGGCTGACACATGGCCACTTTTTAGGGGGTTCTATAAGCTGCTTTGTAAAAGGCTGTCGGTCTACACAGTCTCCTGCTCATTCATCCCACTGTGGATTGGGGTTACAATAACAGACCCACCGTATCCCTATACACGATTCGTAAACGGCGAATAACTAGGGAAACCAACTATTGATTTTTCGTGATGAATGGCCTTACATAACCTGCAAGGGCTGCTAGATCGTAGAACTCCATCAGTCTAATTTCCTTCACCTTTTCCTCTTCTTCCTTCTCGTTCCTTTGCTTCTCTTTTTTCTCGTGTTCCCCCTGCACCTACTCGTCAGCTCGCCCTGCTCTCGCTCGCCTTGCTCCTCGTCCTCGCCTTCGTCTACCTTGTCCTCTTCCTCCTTGTTGTCATCTTCTTTGATGTAGTCCAATTTGTCGCCGTCGTTCTCGTCTCCCTTGTCATCGTCGTCATTGTTCTCCTTGTCGGTCACGATCCTGTTGACGGCATCGTCCTAGCATTTTCCCTCGTCAAACCTGAAAACTGTCGTTGTCGTCGTCGTCTTCATTCTTTTTTTCTTGTTGCTTTTCCTGCTTCTCTTCTCCTCCTGCCGTTATCAGCAATCCTTTAGCTGTTGGTTGTGTAACTGTTGGCTCTTCAGTTTCCAAATTATTTGTCCTCTCTTTAGTATTCTCTGAGGATATATCATTACGTTTTGACGCTGACTAATTCCGTGTCAATCAATTATTAGTTCTTCATGGTTACACAAGTTGATGATCATCATTCTTGACGTCAGTCCTATGTATATGGCCACATGGTCCGTAAAACACAGACGAATTTGCTACCTGCGGTCGGCGCCCATAACTACAAAAGCAGAACAATATCATTTGGAGGGAAGGCGTTGACTTTTTGTATGGTCAAGCCTGTCTGGAGCGAGACCCGTCAGACTGGTAAGAAATCCTTGCTAGACAAAATCTCATTGTCATGGGGCAGAGACCACTTTGGCAGTGCCCAATAAATCAGACAAGTGACCTTCGTAAACATATTAGGCACTAAAGAGATTAATTCCTCGAGGGACTCGTGAAAGGGAGGAAATCACGTCTGCAAGTCCTGACCAGCGAGCGGCCTTGACCCCTGCGTCCACCCTAGCATCGAAAGGTCATCACAGCATTACCATCAGTCCTCTTGTTGAGGATGCTTTCAGCATTCCAGTGCATGACATGAAAAGGTCGCTGCTGACTGGATCAGCAACAAACGCCGTATCCAACGGAGGTGCTGGCATCCTGATTCGGCTTCCTGGGGGACATACAGCCACAGCCAGTGTTGCCACAGGCAAGCACTGCACAAACTACAAGGCAGAAGCGGAAGCACTCATGCAGGCGGCCTCCATGGTTCAGGATTCCCCAGACCCATGCTACCAAGAAGTATTTCTCTCAGACGCCCTATCAGTCCTCCAGGCCCTAGAGAACGGAAAACTCTCCCAGCTGACCAAAGCATTTCAGAAGGTCGGACAAACCAGAAGAATTGTTCTCCAGTGGATACCAGCCCACTGTGGGATTCCAGGAAACGAAAGGGCAGACGAGCTGGCGAAAGAAGGAACCCAGGAAGAACAACTTGAAAATAGTGTCAGCTATAGTGCGCGAAAGACCATCATCAAGGCATTGATGAGGCCGAGGACAAAAAGAGACGACTACCACTTGATGTCCAGAGAGCAGCAGGTCGTCCTTATCAGGCTGCGCGCCGGCCACAACAGGCTCAATGCTCAGATGAACCGAAAGTCCAGGCTAGCACCATCACCAACATGCGCATGTGGTCTGGAAGACCAAACAGCAGAACACATCCTCCAGAGTTGTCCCTTACTTGAAGAAGAAAGGAAGGAAGTGTGGCCGTCACCAACTCCCCTGCAGACCAAACTATATGGCAGTCTCGACGAGTTGGAGAAAACGATGTCATTCATCTCCCATGCCGGATTGACCATATAGCCGCTGCGAACGACAAGAAGAAGAAGAAGATTACCATCAGTCCCAATGGGTTTGACCCCTCCACCATCGATTTCTACGAAAATGTCGCTATGAGACTTTTGATGAGAAACCCCAAACTTGATGCACAACGTATGCATCTGACGAGTGTAGACTAGTTAATTTGTCGGGCGGACAGTAACCATTTGACCTATATAAATGTTCCCTAAGCTCTTTATGCAACACCTTTTTTAAAGATCTCAAACCAAAGAATGCGCCCTTGCTACGCTATATTCTTACCGCATTAATTTCCTCAATAATCCTGCCAACGATTACTATCACAGATGCATCGTGGAGTGAACCACGAAGACCATCATCGTAGACGCTCACAGGTAAACTTGAGAAAAAGTGTAATCTTTTGAGACACGTTTTTTTCGGAAGGTCCTTGGCTTGTACCTAAATCGTACAACAAACAAGCACCACAGACGGTCAGTTGATACACTGGCCAATACAAAAGCTTATTCACTGCTTTGAAGAAACAAAAGCTGAGATGGTATGGCCGCCAACTCTATCAAGTGATCTTGACGACGTAATATTACAAGGTACCGTGCCAGGGACAGAGGAAAAGAGGGCAGGCAAAGGAAGAAACAAGCCGACATCATATCAAAGTGAAAAGCCCTTCGGGGAGACCCAAACTTTTGCGCAAAACCAAAAATGTTGGAGCGTGCTTGGGGATAAATCATAGCGGTTACCTAATGGCTCAAGGTCGAGTCAAAGGATCAACTAAACAACAATTACGAGAAGCGACTGCAATGGAACTATAATCGAAAGCAGGTATCCCTTCCTCTCCACATTCGTTTTCCTCTAGTCACGCTACTGTCGTTCTCATAAGGCGAGGGAAACAAAACTAAATCTAAGATTATACGGATGCTATCCTTTGTTTCATATCAGATTAATCACGCTAAAATCAATCAAGACATTCACCGTCGTTGATGAACCTCGTAGTTTTCGTCGGTGAAGGGCTAATGATACATTACAAGACACCAGACAAATCTCTATCCACCTCTGTAGGCGAAGCTGTCCGAGGTGAGTATTAATGAGAGTAAAACCTCGAGGGACAGACAACCTCGCGCTTGCCTATCTGCTAGTGTCATTTATTCCTTGGATCTCGCTCGGAATTCTGAGTGATCACTTCACTTTTGCTCAAGGTCTGTTCTGGTTGATCGCGCTTGCGGGACTTCCTTGCTATTTTCCGTTGTATATTCCCTTAACAATATCAAACCAGTTCCCACGCATTCTCTTTGAAAAAGACGGCTGCTATGTGCTTACTCTGGACGAAATTTCCATGCAAATAAATCCGGTGGCTTCAAGGACTCCTACGTTTTCATCGATATTTTAGGCCTCTCCGTTTTGCCAGAGATCAATAAAGCAATTTTTATCTGGCAGTTATTTCATAGGTGATCTGCCTTTGATAGTCTCTGGTTGGGTTGTTTGATCTTTTGTTTATTGCTTTTTGCTTTTATCTTTTCTTATGTCAAGACATAACGTCGCCTGTTGTGTCACTTCTCTTAGAATGCAGATGGCTCTCGAATGTACAAATGCGTGTGCCGTTCCTAGGATCCGGATGAGCTTTCCTATGTTGTGCAAAAATTGATCCAGAACAAACATAAAGGAGGTTCTTGCCAAAGACTTGACTGCCTGCATTGTTGACGCTCCAGTGCTTCCAAAGAGGTGTGTTGGCGAGGATTTTAAAGCATGGCAGTGCATTTGACTGCCTCACAATGCATCAGTCTCCTGGGACACCTACACAAGCAAGTGAACAATACTCCAGCACTGACATGCTTGACTGCTGTTGCTGACTCAACCATTGGCATCATCATAAATTGTTACTACTACAAAAAAGACAAAGAACTTTTTAAAAAAACCTTCGAGTTTCGATTCGCTGCAGTATACATATTTGACAAATAAGGAGAAAGAGGAGGAGGAGGAGGAGGAGGGGGGGGGGGGAGGGGGAGGAGGAGGAGGAGGAGGAGGAGGAGGAGGAGGAGGAGGAGGAGGAGGAGGAGGAGGAGGAGGAGGAGGAGGAGGAGGAGGCGCAGGAGGAGAAGCAGGAGGAGAAGCAGGAGGAGGAGGAGGAGGAGAAGGAGGGAGGAGGAGGGAGGAGGGAGGAAGGAGGAGGGAGGAGGGAGGAGGAGGAGGAGGAGGAGGAGGAGGAGGAGGAGGAGGAGGAGGAGGAGGAGGAGGAGGAGGAGGAGGAGGAGGAGGAGGAGGAGGAGGAGGAGGAGG
>JAWQFJ010028132.1:70000-77500 GCA_034096865.1 Theodoxus fluviatilis | reverse complement strand
ATAATACCGTTATTTTATTATTAAAGTCTGACCAAATATTTTCCTGTTTACTCTGTGGTATAATACACCAAAAGATGCGTTTATATCGAGCAAACGCTCCCGTAAAAAGCATCAGCGTGGCTTGGACACTCAGCCCACTTAGTCTAGTACGTAGCGTCCTGAGCTGCTACGCATTAAGATGTGAAAACAATCTGCGTATTCTGATGTAGTTTAGAACTTATCTATTTGATGAGAAGAAAACTATCGATAGATATTCAGCCCACATGGTAATCAGTAATGCACCGATGTTGTTGCGAAATATTCCTTGTGTTCACTCTATCTTGAACTACTCGCCATTTAGTGTAGAACCTTTTACCTACCCCCTGGATTTGGATGTATCACATTTGTCAGTGCGCTAACACAACCACAGCGGCGGATGAAATCTGTGAAGTCGTCAATAGGGCAGCTGACAGAAAAACTAATTCAGCAGTCATCATACTAGGAGATTTTAATGCATGCACATTGGATAAGATCCTGCAAACATAGCGAAAATACGTGTCGGATACTACGTGAGATGACAAGATTTTTGACGTAGTTTACTGCAACGTTCCCAACGTGTTGTCACTCGCGCGCGTGCACCATGCGGGAGATGTGATCATGCTACTGTGCACGTGCTTCCCAAATACAGACAGAAGTTGAAATGCACAAGGCCAACGACAAGAACTGCAACCGTCATAACCGAAGAAAATTAAGTAAGCCTGCGAGACTGCTTGGTGGACACGGACTGGGACGTTTTTCGGGCGGCTTGCAGCGACCTGGACGATCTGACTGACAGTGTGTCCAGCAACCTCAGCTTCTTCACAGACCTCTTGAGCAAAAGAAAAACAACAAAGATCTACCCGAACACAAAGCCATGGATCACAAAAGACGTCGTCGCGAAACAAAAAGAAAAACACCACCTCCTGCAAAATAAATCGCCGAAGGACGAGATCAAGGCCCAACAAAAAGAACTAAATACTATTGTTAAAGCAAAGCGAGAATACAGAATCAAAATTGAATCAGAGTTAGTGCGGGGGAACATCCACAAAACATGGAAAGGTCTCAAAACAACATCACCAACAAACAACAGATGAAAAGTGCCGCATTTGACAACGCTGCTACTTTTGCGAACGATCTGAACACCTTCTACTGCCGCTTTCATGGCGAAGACCCTGAACTCTCCAAAATCATCGGCATACCAAACGAAACTCGTGACGCTCCGATTGTTGTAACCGAAGATGTGGTTACAAGAAAACAGCCTCAAATCTCAAGGTCCGGACATCTCTCCTGCCACCTTAAAAGCATGCACAAACGAACTTACTGGTATCTTCTGCTCCATCTTCAACATGTCCCTAGAGCGGTGCAGCATTCCATCTCTCTGGAAGACTTCAAACATCATTCCGGTCTCGAAAAAGAGCGTGATCAAAGAAATGAACGATTGCCAGCCTGTTGCACTGACCCCTGTCTTCATGAAGACTCTAGAAAGCATCGTCAAAAGCCACCTTCTGCCAGAAATTAATACTCACATTGATTCCATGCAGTTTGCATATAAGAAGAACAGATGCACAGAGGATGATGTACTGTCTCTCCTTCACACCACTCTCCAACATTTAGAAAAGCCAAGGTTCTGTGTTAGAATACTTATCATTGACTTCTCGTCGGCGTTCAACACCATAAAACATTCCTTACTTCATGACAAGCTGTGCCATTTCAACATCACTGCATACACACGGCAATGGACGCTCGACTTTCTTGTGAACCGCCGACAGTTCGTCACCATCAGTGCCTCGAGATCCTCCACTATGACGATCAGCACAGGTACCCCCAGGGCTGCGTTCTCTCGCCGACGTGCTTCTCCGTCTACACATCCGACAGTACCTCCTGCTACGAATCTGTCCACCTCTACAAGGATGCTGATGATGACGCAAATGTAGGACTGATCTCTGCCAACAGTGAATCAGACTATCGTAAATCAGTCAGCCACTTTTCCTCCTGGTGCGAACAGCACAACCTCCAGCTGAATGCTCAGTAAACGAATGAACTGATTATCAACTTCAGAAGGAACAAAGATCCACTGCTGCCTGTCCACATCAACACCGAAGTAGTCGAGACAGTGAAGCACTTCAAATACATCGGTGTTCACATCGCAAACGGTCTTATTTGGACAGCATATAACCTCCACTGTCAAAAAATGACACCAACGAATGCACTGTCTCCACCTACTTACTTCGCAAATTCAGAAGCTGAAGCAGCATTCTGTAAACGTTCCATCATGCAGCAATCCAGAGCATGCTGATATATGGGATCTGTATACGGGGCCCCGGAGCCACAAAAGCAGCCCTGAAACAGCTCCCACGGGCGCAGAAAGGGGCAGCTAGAATTACAGAACACGCCACACTTGTTGAGGAGCTGATCGCCTTGCACTTAAGAAAAAAGCAAAGAACATTAATTCGGAGAAAACTCACCAACTTTCAACTCTCTTTCTTCCGTTACCATCCAGAAGACGCCCTCCCCTGTCTGCAGTATTTCCTCGCTAATTGCCCCAAAGAACCTGAAATATTTCCTACACGACCTGCCTCTACTGGACCTGTTAGCTTTCCGCTCTTGCAGCTGCGGCAAGTGCACAGACATATCCAGCTAGGAAAGCTACACCTGGACGTCGGTTTGTAGAGAGCGATTAGGAAACGTACACCACTTTTCCACTTTTCTCCAGGGTTACTTAATTAGGCAGACACACAGTGGGGGCAAAATCGGTTTGGTGTTTATATTTGTTCTCCTTGGCGCTGCGCTATTTTGGTATGTCTGCCGCATACTGTGGCCCATTTCTGAAACCTGTTCACATTTCCTGTTCGTAAAACTGCTCCTGTAGAGATCATGTATCTTACCCATCAGTCTAAAAAGAGTTAGAAAACGTCTAACAGAATCAAAGGGCAAAAACTTGATAAACAAACAAAGAAAGAAAATCAGAAGACGTTTTTGGAAACTAAACGACTCTCCAAGGACTTAAAACATAAACGAAACAGATTCTTCCCACGAAACCAACATACGCCTTTTATTGCAGTCACCACGCGTAGAATACAAGAAGCACGCATGTTATATGTGTGACTAGTCAAATTAATTTTTTATAAATCATATGCAATTACTAGGGGCAAACATAGTCCAGGCTTTATTGAACGTGACAGATTTCCCGTAGATTTCTGCGGTGAAGTAACTCCACGTTTCGAACCATGTCACTTCAAAACATTGACACTTGATCAATGCCAACTCACTTTCCATTGTCAGGCACAGCGCGTTTCTTTACGTCAACCATGGCCTCCTGGCCTGAGCCACATCTCAAACTACATTCACGTTCGAACCTCATACTAGGAAAAAGGCAATACCCGGGTGACCTAGGGACCACGCCAGCCGAGGCAGGAAACACAAAAAGCTGACGATGCCCGCTGACCATCCATCTTCCCAAGCTGCTCCCTGGCCGTGGGGACCGCGAGGCAGGGGCGCCTTTTGAAATGAGCTGCCACCTGGGGGTGACAGGCGTCCCTTTCTTCATCGACTGGTGGCTTGGACTCCCTCGCCCGCAGTGCCTCGGTGCGAAAACTCCCTCTCTTTCCTGCCGTACCACGCTGCACTTCACAGAGCAAGTTACTCCTCGTCCTTGCTGTGGGAAGTTACGTTGCGAGAAAGGTGTCCTCCCGGCTGTCTATATGATGCCTCAGCCAGTTGTCGCTAACTCATCTGCCACGAAATCAATGTCATGGGGATACGTAGCGGGGTTGCATGAGAAAGTTGTATTCGATAAACAGCCGTTCTAGTTCAGTCATTCCACTTCCGTCATCAAGCAAATAAAATAATGGCTTCCTTTGCGGAGAATCGTTACGAAGTCATTCCTCTGACAATGAAATGTTCTGCATTGTTTCGGGAACTCTGATCTTAAAAGCGTAGAGGAAACATTATACCCATCTTCTGGGAATTACTCATATAATTTCATCTCAAACGACGTGTTCACTCTTATTACTCTTGCGCAGACCACCCAATGCTGTCTTACATAACGCATTGAGTCCATACATATTTTTCAGTGGTAGCTACTTCGCCCCACGCTGCTTTCCATCATCACGTCGCTGCAAAAGCCATTGTCGAAGAGCAGCGCAATGGGACCATCGCTCTTGCACAGTCTTTTCAAGTGGGTCGTCCCTTCACTCCTAGCTCAGCTCTCGACCCGCCTCTCGCCAAACTAGATTAGGGGGAGGGGATTTAGTTCCCCTGGAGATGCTTGGAGAGGAGGGGTGGGGGTGGGGGGGTGGGGGCAGGGAGCTGCTTTCACACAAGTTTCCTCGGCGCATACCCAGGGGCAGAAGCGAGGACGTCTTGGGGCGAGAGAAGGGAGCTCCGATGGACAGGGTGTCTCTCCTCTCGCGCTGCGCCTGCCTCCCTGACGAGCTCGCCCAGGATGATCTGCTTGCGGAGACGCCACTCGACAGTGGGGGGGAGGATCCAAGGTTTTGGTGAACGTGCCTCGCCGACCACTTCATAAAATTTGCATCGAGTGGTGCGGGTTTGCCCCTTGGCCATCTCGTCACGGCCAGAGCACCTTCCTCCCCATGCATTTCAGCAGCCCCCTGTGAGACCCCGAGAATAGCAGGGCTGATGGACGCTGCTTTCCAAATGCAATAGCTGTGTTCCCCCCAATTTCGCCCTCGCTGTCGGACGGACGTGATACCCTGCGTGTGGGTTGGGCTGATGGATTTTTTTTGTCGATACAGGGCAGTGCCCCAATAATTTCTCTTTTCATTGATTTCATTACATGCCCTCATCGTGGCGAATTTTCAAAATTACTTTTTATGGTCAAAATTACTTTAGTTTTTTGTCGACGTTCTTGAATGAAATAGGTTTTTCATCTGAATTGGTGGAATAAAAAAAAGCATGGCAGCGTCGGAACGGGTGGTAATCAAATGGAAATTTTATTATTTTCCATAATGCTACTTCACACTGTTCAGTGCCAAACATCGCACAACTCCGACTCAACCTAAATGAAAATTACGCGTCCAAACATATCAGGATTTTGACATGGTGGTGACTGTTTACTAGGTCGGATCGAATATAAGATAAGCGTTATTAAAGGAAGTTGACAGATACACCACTGCTATTCTGGAGTTCATCAGTAAAACGCAGATCAAAGGAGAATTGAAAAGGCCAAAATGATGGCAACGTCCCACAAAATATCTTCACCCTCTACAAGCCGGAACAGTAGGATCTCGATGATTGATAAATTTCAACACGATACCATGACTGACAAAAACTGAATCTTCAGATGTTTATTTTCTTTGCTTAAAATCATGCACACACGCACGAGGTGCACCAGAAAGATATCACCAGTTATACTATGGAAAACGTGGGACGGCAAGATTGTTTGAAGGATATTCATGCAACCCACAGTCTAACCCGGAGTGAGGCGCACACATTTTATAATCTGAAACAAGACTTTCTTTGTCCTAAATTTCAAGAGAAATTGAACTGAAACCGAGGGAAACCCTCCTCTGGTCTATGATTTCAAATACTTAACGTTCATTTCAGAGGAGCGTGAAGGGAAAAAAATCAACACTGGGTATAGTACGTCGATACCAGTTTGCAACAGTGCTGTGGCGCGGGTGTTTTAAAGCGAAATGGCGCCACTACGCTTTATGATTAGAACAGGCACCTTCATGCTTATCAATTTCAACGTCTTTGAAGAACTTTTCTAAGAACAAGAACTCTATCTGAATTTGCTCAAAGGATTTGTTAAAGAGGTTTCTTAGAAACTGCATTTCATGCTTACGTTGTTAAAGAGTTTTTTTTGTCTCCGATGTCCTCCAGATTAGCAATAGCGATCAGTCACTTCCACACAGCGCCTCTCAGCTGTCTTCCTCCCCCCTCTCCTCTTCTCCCCACTTCGTCCTTGTTTAGTCGATAGCAGGTGCTTCGTCTTTTTACTTGAAGTTTGTGGCTGGTTTTGGGGACTGGATAGCTGTAAACAGACTGCGTATCCTCCACAAAATCCAGAAGCGAGGTGGCAAACGTAGGAACTGAGAGAGAAATGAATTATTCCCAAGAGAGCTGATGAGCCCGTCGTTTTCCATTGCACTCATGATGTGTACATGTAGGTGTACTGCTGTACTCTAACCAAAGTCGCTGTATTCGAATCAAAATGTATTCTCCGTTGTGAGCCATGACGAGTGAAAATGAACAGAGATGTTCCAAGTGATAACCAACGATCAATTTGTTTAGGAATAGGACTGCACGAATAAATATCTGCTTGTAATCTAATATGTTTGCTCGATAAAAATTCATACAACTCAGAAGATTTACCTTGTTTCGTTACATATTTAATAAGTATCAACTACAATAACAAAATTAATGTATAAACTGTGTATAGATTGTGACTGAAGAGTGAATGAGGTGAACTGCGACTGTGAGGATAAGTGATGAGAGCTGTGACTATGTGACCAGGATTGATGTGACTTATGACGGAGGATTGGAGTAATGTGAACTGGGACTATGAGGACTTGTAGTGCTGTGGACTGTGACAGGAAGGACTATGAACGGTGTGAACTGTCTGTGCCAACAAAGATGAACATGTGAGTGTGTGTGTGTGTGTGTGTGGGGGTGGGGGGTGGGGGGTGAGGGTGGTGGTGGAGTGCATGCGTTATGCGTTGATGATCGTGTATGTATGCTGTGCGAGTGTGGTTGTTGGTGTGCATGCCTGTCTCTTGTTGGTCTTTTCTGTGATTGTGTTGTGATGCAGGATGAAGAACATGATGGAGGGGGGGGGGGGGCTTGTACATGTGTTATAGCTGAAGATCTGGTATGTGTGATTGCGTGATGATGGTTGTTTGATGTGCATACTTGTGTCTTTTGTTCCTTCTGTGATTATTTGTTGCGATGTAGAATGTTCTCTATTAAATGAATTGCCTATGATGTAGCGCTAAATGTGTCATATCTTATTGTGTCTTTCTGTTTACTATCTGATGCGCGTGTTCAGTATGTATATCTACAACGGTTAGATTTGAGATGAAGTAACATGGTGTTATTATAATTGTTAGAGTAATAATTTATGATACAATTGCATGCTATTTTATTTTATGGCCTATGATTAGTGTGTGGACTCCATAACTTAAGCGCTGTGATTGAGTTAATTAGTGTTGAACTTGTACGTTTCTGTTTTTGTATGTATGTATTATGTTTTTGCCACCGACAAAACAAATTTCATTGTAACAATGAGGACAATAACATTTCTTGTATCTTGTAACTTGTATCTTATAAACCAATGCACTTAAGACGAATATTAAAATTCATGGACATCGACTCTCATGAAAGATCATTTTAAACGATAGATTTAGTAGGTTGACTTCCCGTCAGAATTTTACATAAAGCACGCTTTCCGAGACAAATATCAAAGCCATATGCTTGTAACTCACGATGTTTATTTGACAGGATGATAATTTCGTTTGT
>JAWQFJ010028132.1:37500-65000 GCA_034096865.1 Theodoxus fluviatilis | reverse complement strand
CGTAGTATGAAAACGAAGGTATTTACTAACATGTTTGATGCACAAGTCCAATCAACCCTTTTGTATGCGTCAGAAATATGGGGACTCACAAAAAGTTCCACAGTGGAGAGAACTCACACTTTTATATGCAAAAAAGTTCTCGGGACTAGACTGGAGAACTCCAAATCACATGGTCTGTGGAGATCTTGGGCGTTATCCAATTTCAGTAAATAGTAGCATCGGAGTTATAAAGTATTGGCTGAAACTATGCAAAATGGGAAAAAGTAGACTCCCAAAGCAAGCCCTATTGGTGCTCCTGAACTCCAACATCAAAGAAGGTCAAAACTGGACAGGAAAGGTGAAGTGCTATCTGTTTCAACTCAGTTTTGGATATGTGTGGATGAACGGACAAGTTGCAGACGAGAAACGTTTCATGCTGCAATAAAAACCAGAGGATGAAATATTGTTATCTCCAAGACTGGAGTGGTAATATTACCAGTAGCGACAGATACAGGTGGTTTTCATCTATAAAGCTAAGTCTTGGTTTAGAAAATTATTTGAACACATTGGATATTAAAAAATTTAGAGATGTGTTTGTTCGATTCCGGTTTGGAATAAATGAACTGGGTATTAACAAATTGTTTGGAGGTAAACGAAACGTAAAATGTCCATTTTGCGAGGAAAGAGAGAACGAGGAACACTTTCTGTTGTCATGTCCCGCATACCAGAAATTACGGGAAAAATACCGAGAGCGGTACTTAAATAAGAGAAAGTATGTTAATATATGTCAATATCTTATGCAAGGAGCTAATGACATAATGACAAGATCAGTAGCTATGTACATATTCTATGCCTTTAGATTAAGGGAGCAAAAATTAAAAGAATGGATGAGTTTGCTGGGTTGTACAAGCAATTATGAATCAGTTGGTACAAAAATGGAACATTTGTAATTATTGTTCAATACATTACCAACATTTATCAGGCGCGTGATGTAAACATAATGTTCACATGCATGTATATGCAATGGGCCGATGGCCTCAATAAACCAGTTCAATTCAGTTCAGTTCTTTCCTCTCTCTCTCTCTCTCTCTCTCTCTCTCTCTGTCTCTCTCTCTGTCTCTCTCTCTCTGTCTCTCTCTTTGTCTCTCTCTATCTCCTCTCCTCTCTCTCTCTCTCTCTCTCTCTCTCTCTCTCTCTCTCTCCTCTCCTCTCTATAATAATAATAATAATAATAATAATAATAATAATAATAATAATAATAATAATAATAATAATAATAATAATAATAATAATAATAATAATAATAATAATAATAATAATAATAATAATAATGTGAGGATTTATATATCGCCTTACCATTAGTTAAGACATGCTCAAGGCGCATGCATACACAACCATTACAATATACATGAACAGCAATCACATCAAAGGTAACTTATAGGCTAGTCTCAAGGGAAAATGTGTTGTGTTAGCATATATTTCACATCTTTTTATATGATAGTATTATATTAACATTAGCCAAGAAAAAAATACAAACAGATGTTTTCTGGTTGCCATGGTTACAGAAAAAACAAGATGGCCGCCACTGAAAACAACCCAACTTGTAACAATGATATCTCTAATTCTATCCAACACTGAACAATGAAATTTGCACCATTTCATTTGGACTGCAAAAGCATATGCAATCAATCTAAAAGTCTAAGTTGTTTGATAAATAAGAAATTCACTATATTTATGTGCTTTTATAACTGTTTTCCCGCCGTAATTAGAACACAAAAACCATCAAAAAACTAATCTATGCATCACCAGATCACTTTGAGACTGGTTAGTTGCATAATACAAACTGAAAATAGCAAGTGTGGAAAGTTTCTACTTGCTATATGTAAATATGTAGTCAGGGCAGTTGACACAAGGTTTAAAAAACATAGTTTTGAGAAAAACGCAAATAAAGGAAATAGTTACCAGTCCCACCTTCTGATATGAGGCTACATGGCAATTTTCAAGTTTTCTGGAGTCCCACACACCAGCACTTTGCTGTACACCTCATGCACAATGAAATGCACCCTTTTGGTAGTGATCACCCCCCTCTTTTCCCCTGTACCAATCCTCTTTTCCCTTTCTTCGTGCATGTAGGACTTTCCGTCTTTGCTTCCCTGAGGCTGCTGCTTGCCTTCTAGACACCTCTACTCTTTCTTTACTGTCAGAACTGCAAAGTCAAGAACTTTCCCTGCAGCATTTGTCTCTTCTGGCATGTGGATGGCAGAAACCACACCATTTAGGGAGGAGTGTCCCCTCCGCTGCCATGTACCATCCACAGACACTGCAGTCTCCACATGTTGCTCAGTGTCAGCAGACAAATGAATTTCTTTGGCAGCTTCAGCCATACTACGCTGACAAAGTGCAGAAGCTGATACTTTCAGAGCATTTACTTGATTCCTGTATGCTGCATTGGTCATAGCCTTTGGCATGTTCATAAATGCTGAGAAAGTTTTATCTTTCTCAGTCCACACCCAATCTGTCTGAAAGTGAAAGCATAGATCGCTCTCTTGTTTACATCATGACTGTGCTTTGCCTTCTTTGATGTTGAGATCATCTGGATGGCATCACACGCTTGACACTTCACAATAAACTCCCTTGCGAAGCCCTGACTTGGAAGCCTCTCCTCCACAGTCAACTCCCTCCCCTGGCATTCTGTACATGACAACAACTCCTTCACGGACGAAAACAACACGTCCAAGTCTACGAATGCATAGCCATACTCACAATCACACAATGAGGTTGCTGCATCTTCACAAGAGGCAAGATTCTGAGCAGATGCACTCTCGCAAACTTTATTGTTGCTATTTGCCTCGGCAATATTGTTGTCACTATGCCCAGCCCTGTCAGTAGGTGAGTAGCGTCAGTGTCACTACCCTGCGCAGACTCGCCACCGATACTTGGCAAGCCTGCTCCAGCTTGGATTCCGCCTCACCCCATCTCGGATAACTTCCTCTCACCACCACAGTCTTTCCCTACGAACTGATTCCCCATGAATCGCCTCTTTCTTCTCAGCACACTCGCAAACTTCCTCTTAATCGTCATCTTGCACTCTGCGTTCAAATAGACTCGGCAGTTGCAGCGTTCACACAGCGCGCGAAAAGCGGAAGTTGACACCAGCCAAATGTCACTGTTAACTGTGCGCTGATTGGCTTATAAGACTCTTCAGCTCATTATAATACTCTGATCATCCAATGAAATTCATCCATAGAAAACTATAGGGATCGTTTCAAACATAAAACTGTGATGAAAATGGAGCAATTTGGTGAAAGAATTATGTTTCTATGAAAAAAAAATAGGGAAGTTATGAGTTACTGAATATTAATTAGGTCATCAGCTGATTTGACAGCACAAGAAATGTTTATACCATGCATAATAAATGACAATTTTCATCATTTTCCGCCACTTTGACAAGTTTATTGTTTACATCCATGCATAGCTGAGACTTTGTGGCGTCTAAAACTGGGGGTCCTCTCAAAACTCATAATTATGAGAAAATCTTAATTTTTCAAGGTACATGAACAGCAATCACATCAAAGGTAACTTAATAAACTTAATAACATAAGAGTCAGACATTCATTTCAGGCATTCGACAAACTCACGTACAGCGTCACAGCTTAACCATGAAACTGGGGAGAGGGGGAGGAGAGACAGGAGGGTGGTAGGGGGCTTAGGCAAGCTAGTACAAAGAGAACAGTGAGGGGAGGAAGATGAAGAAACTTAAGCGCCGGTCACACCGCACGAACTTTGCTGGAGCGTTGAAAAAAAATTCATCACCGCTCGTTACCGTGCACGACCGTTGGCCCCCGTTAAAGAAACGCCGTATACGCTCGGCCACCGCTGATGGTCCTTCCTACCGATCCGAAAGTTTTGAGCTGCACAAAATATTGCGAGCGGTGAGGAGCGGGCAATGTTCCGCTCCGGCAAAGTTCACCACGCTCCAACAACGCCCAGTCAAAGTTTGGCACCGCTAGACGCAAGTTCGTGGACGCTTGGGTCCGCTAGGTCAACGCAGAAATCTTGAACGCTGGACCACCGCTGCTTTGCCAGCTTTGCCCGAGCGGTGATTAAACTTTGGTGGAGCGGTTGTAAACGTTTCACGAGCGGACACGGGATTGCTGGAATGGTGTCGGGCGTTGAAGCAGCGATCCATTGCAGTGATGAACTTTGGTTTGGCGTTGGTATGGAGGTGTCGGAGCGGGACCAGAATTTGGCTACAAATACGGGGAGAAATGGACCAGGAGTCTATTTTGGAATCGAGCTGCCGTTGATCGAATTTGTTCAAAGTTGTACTACCATGGACTTCGATCCATTAAGCTCCGTAGTCAAAAGCGGTATAATACATGAGCAATGTCAACGTGAAAGAAAGATTATTATTATTATTATTATTATTATTATTATTATTATTATTATTATTATTATTATTATTATTATTATTATTATTATTATTATTATTATTATTATTATTAAGATTATCATTAAATTTCACAGAACGCCGCTCTATCAACGCTCGGTCTACCGCTAAACCAATGCTCGCTACCGTTAAACCAACGCTAAAGCAACGCTGGCTTTAGCGGTGCACCGCTAAGGCAACACCCGTGTTTTCGATTTTTTCCCCCCCATTTTGTGCGCGGTGACGAGCGGTGTCGAGCGGTGTCGAAATTCGGCCCCCTCTCCCTACCGTTCAAGGAACGCTCCAACAAAGTTTGGGCAGTGTGACCGGGCCCTTAGACAGGATTCGGGAACGATTTCAAGAAGAGGTGAGTTTTGAGAGCAGAGCGAAAGGTCGAGAGAGATGTAGAGTCTCTCTCTCTCAATCTGAATGACTCTCTAATTAATAAAATAAGAAAATCTGCATCATGTTGGGCACAGGTTAACGGTGCAAAACGAAACAAAAGACACAAAGTAATGATACGTATAGAGAAGTGGACGGATCACTTTGAAAGTGTCTTCAGACAGGGGCTAACTTATCAAAGTTCTTCATGCTTGAGAAACGACAAAGGAATCCAAACCGATGAAGAGCTCGACGCTCCCATAGATCCCACTGAAGTCAACCAGGTAACAGGTAGGTTACAGGCAGGAAAATCTTTAGGACTCGATGAAATCCCAGGAGAGTATATGAAACTGGTATATAACCACATAAGACCATTTCTGGTTGAACTGTTTGGTACCCTGTATGAAAGACAATGCTTTCCCGAGGAGTGGCATCGGTCCATGATAGTACCAATATTCAAAACTGGGGATAGACAGGATCCCCAAAACTACAGGGGCATCTCGTTGCTAAACATCATGGGCAAACTTTTCACTTCAATTCTCACGAAGCGACTGCAAACGTGGGCAGAGGACAAAGGGAAAATATGTATTGAACAGGCTGGATTTCGTGCTGAACACTCTACTATTGATCACATCTTCACTTTGTATGCGATGACACGGAAAAATGTATATGGAGGAAGGCGTGAGCGATTGTTCGTGGCATTTATTGATTATCAAAAGGCATTTGATTCGGTCACCCGATCTTGTCTATGGTATGTTTTAGAAGAAGCAGGAGTGTCAACAAAGCTTATTAGAATGCTGCAAGCTATTTATTCCCTGGTGGAGGCATGCGTGAGGAGGGATTCCATGCTTTCAGACTTCTTCGACTGCTCAGCCGGAGTAAGGCAAGGCGCCAAAGAGTCGCCAATATTTTTTTCTCTCCCCATGTCTGTAGTTGCAGATTATGTCAGAGAGAGAGGTAGACACGGTGTCCAGTTGTTACCTGACATGCCTGAAATTTACTCCCTCATTTTTGCTGATGACGTAGCCTTAATTTCCACCACCCACCCACCTCCGTGGGACTTCAGAACCAACTGGATAGTTTGCACAACATTTCCAGACAGCTCGATTTTACCATCAATAGAGAGAAAACAAAGGTTATGGTCTTCAGAAAAGGGGGCTTCTTGGCACAAAAAAAAAATTATTCTAGGTGGAACACAGCTAGAAGTTGTAACAGATATAAGTATCTGGGTTAAATTTTTTCAACCAAACTGTCCGATGCTATGACCCTAGAAAACCTAAATGTAAAAGCCAAATAAAGAATTGTATCTCTTATGCAGTTAATGCGTCGTGTCCGAAACTTGAATACCATTGTCTTTTTTTGCTTGTTCGACGCTCAAATACTTCCCGTTTTCATCTATGGTGCAGAACTCTGGGGTATTGGTCGACACAAAGCAATTGAGAAAGCACACCTGTTTACTTGCAAGCGCTTCATGAACCTTGATACCAGAACACCAAATTGTTTGATCTATGGTGAGGTGGGGAGATACCCCTTGTACATCAATACTACTATCAGAGCAATCAAATATTGGTTAAAACTTTGCAAATTGCCAACTGACAGATTGCCAAAACAAGTTTATCACATGTTGATCAACTCTAATCTAATCGGAAAAGTAAATTGGGCTGAAGCTGTGAAACAATGCTTATATCAGTTGGGATTTGGGTATGTGTGGAACAATTGTGGAACAAGGAATGAAAAAGGTTTTCTGAACTGTTTGAAACAGAGACTAAAAGACTGTTTTCAACAGGAGTGGTATGAAAAATTAAGCGACAGTGATCGTTTCTTGACTTACAGGTCCTTTAAAAAGTCAATGGAAATGGAACAATACATTGATGAGCTGAAAATAAAAAAGTTCAGGGATATTTTTATACGATTTAGGCTAGGAATAAACGAGTTGAATATAAACAGAAGATATGAAAGGGACAGAAGTATGTATTGTCCATTTTGTGATGACAGGTTGGAGAATGAACGACACTTTCTTATGGATTGTTCATTTTATGAAGATATCAGGCAGAAGTGAGGATATCGGTATGTAAATAAGTTGACATTATATTACGTCTGTACACTTGTGACGGGCCGATGGCCTATGCAAATAAAGTCTAAAGTCTCTCTCTCTCTCTCTCTCTCTCTCTCTCTCTCTCTCTCTCACTCTCTCTCTCTCTCTCTCTCTCTCTCATCAGAGCTTCACGTGCCACTCACACTACAGATCAAACCTGGCTGCCTGCCGTTGTGTGAGGGAAGCAAAGGAGCAACGTAACAAGAAATTGATTTCTCTCTGGTGGTCCCCAAGGTGATGAAGAGTCTTCAGCATGATGCTGGGGATAGTTGCAATATGGAAAGCCTCAAGTTCCTTCTGAACGTTGGAGATGATTGCATATATTTTACGATAGTGTTCTCTGAATCAGTGTCTGAGAAATTAACATATTGAGCAGGTCTGTTCGATGCTTGGTTCCTTTTCAATATCTAGAGCAGGCCATTTTGAGAACGGAAAGAATGTACCCGTTGAAACGCTGGATGACCTTTACCCCCTCACGTAGGAGACGCACTGCAACTCTAGACAAATAGGCAGAATGTCGTCACATTTTGCCTGAAACGTCCAAATGACAGCATATCAACGTACGTAGTTCATCTGCAAAGAGCACCAACTTTCCATTATCTTTAAAACCCAAACCAAACAAAAACGAAAAACTAAAACATGCAGATCTCAGCAGTTATGTCATGTCAGTGCCGTCTACTTTATCACATTTCTATGTTGTTAGTTGGTTGGCATTCTTGAGGAGCTGCTCAGATTCATCAGACTTATTTTCTCCTTAGAATCACAGTCTCATGCATAGTGGCTCATGTTTCATCTTAACCTTTTGATACACTGTCGACAAATATGAATCACCAACACTTTGAATTTGTTCTGTACATCACACAGCCCAGGTCATGAACAAATATAATGAAACTGTGTTGCGGTCGCCAGATAAACGAGGAGGAGGTTTGTAGAGCGTGTTTTCTTCACACAAACACGTCTCAGAGGTCTCGATGTAAGACACTTCCTAAGCTTGACGAGGATCGTCCGATCAGACGGGGGTAAACGACGCTCTCCAGATTCAGGCGTGAGGCCCTGGTCCCCAAGGGTAATGCAGCTGCGATGGGGAGAGAGGATGTTCTCCAGCCTTTCCTCAAACCCGTTGGAGAACGAAGTCTATCGGGAAAGCGGTGAAAACTGACCGGGCCCAGGGAAGAGCTAACTAAAGACGCAGAGGAAACAGCTCCATCACACGCGCTTCTCGGTCCTCGAGCCATGACCCGTTTTCGGAACGACCGGTTTTTCCCGTATCTCCCCTAGCACACGACACCCATCCACCCTCGTTTCTAGTAAAATACCAAGAGAAACATAAGAAATGGGGAGAGAGCAGCAGCCACAAGATTTTGGAACTTTCTCCCAGATACACTGAGAGCTGTTCGATCTCGCTCAAGTTCCTGGAGATACCTGAATGCCCTTCCTCTTCCGGAGCTGAAAAATTTTACAACTCTTTCCTGTGAAAAGCACTGAAGAACAGCAGACCTGCTGAATTCAGACGCGTTTCAAGAGACTTACATGCCTACATACAATACATGGCTGACTCGCGTATTTTGAAGCAACCGTAAACTAAAATGCTTTAATAATGGCACTCTACATCGAATATCCAGGATCTTTCTCTCAGTGCAGAGGTAGATCTGCGGTTCTGGAACAATGTCAACGCATTGCTACGAATAGTTCAGCATGGAAATAACTATCAACCCAAGAGCTGACTGATTTTTCTCAGCTACAGTTCATCGGACAGTTCGTGTTACTCATTCTCTGCAGTTGGAATATTCCGTCAGTCCCTCGCTCTTGTACCCCGCCGAAGTAGGCAGAACTGGTATCGTAGCAATGCAAAACAAACCTCACTGTGGACTGGAACCCAGCAATGCGGTACAGAGCTGTCTGTTCGTGCGTTTATTACGTTTCCTTCGTCTCAAACGTCGATGGTACTCCTCGTCCTCGTGAGCTCCCGCCATAGATTATTTTCGTTGCTTTCTTTCTCTGATGTTACTCTACTGATCTGTGTGCCTCCTCAACCATAGTACCAGAGATAGTTGCGCACGACTCACGCATCCTTCTACATTAATGAAAAGGTCAGTCGTCCATCTAATCGCAGTTGACGGGATCCTGTTATGCGCGCCCACGTCCAATGAATAAAATAACCAGGTATGTGCTATAAATAAATAGTCACTTGCAGTGCTGAGAAAGAAGCAGGAGTATAACACACGAATCAATCTTAGATAATAAAAGGTAAGTAATTACATGCATACATAAACATGTTTACCATGTCAAGAATGCGTGAAAGTAAGTGCATTCACACCTGAAAAGCATCGATCTAAATATGATGTATATCTAAATATATCGTACAGTATTCGTTCTTACTTGTCTGGTCAAAATGACTACATCTGAGGCATAATATGACATATTCCATTTTGAATGGTCAAATACATACAGATAAGTCATGACATAAATCAGTAAGCTGCTCAACAGAATAGAAATATTTGTGGTACACAACGTCTCGCTGAAGAACGATTGTGCCAGTTTGTGCATGACTTTTGAATTTTGACATATTTCTGTTTGCACTTTTTTCCCCTGAATAATCATGTAGTTGCGTTTTTATTGTTTATTTAGGTTAACGTTTGTTTCATGTCATACTTTTAAACCTGAGCCCATATTTGAGTATCAAACATTTCATGTTGTAAACATGCCGTTAAAAAGTGTTTGCCAACTCCTGCGAGAAACATTAATTATGTTTTACTCGTTATGTCCTGCGTCACAAAAGAATTGCTTTGTGATCATCTGCCCTTTCGTGTCACATAGTCTAATTGTCTTGTTTTGCTTCAATTACTCAAAAACCTCCTGATGCACATTGAAGACAAACTCAGAAAATGTCAACTATCATGTATTTGAACGTCTTTTGCGCAGATGATGAATTTTAACTTCAGTACGAAGTTTTCCTTTGTCAATACAGCCAGGTTTGACTCCGCTGCTCTGCAGATGACATTTCCATCAAAATACTGACATTCTGAAAGAATTTTGTTCGAGTTCATAGCGTCAACATCTATCATATTTCTTTATTTTAGGGCCAACGCACACGTAGCAGTTCACTTAGAGCAGCGAGTCGAACATTCGTGATAATGATGTTAAGCAGTCGTCTCTTTGAACAAAGCATGACTTTTTACCCAAAGGTAAAGCAGTGACTATGGGATTCCGTTAAACATTTTAAGATATAACCCAGAAATAAAATGCAGGTGGAAAGGGCATCCTGCAGAATCTAAAGATAGCAAACATTTCGGTCTGCGACCTTGTTCAACCTCGCTGCTCATTGCCTTATGAAAGAGCGAACCATTAAATCATTGCAGAATTTGGGCAGGTTTTTCGAGTAGGTAAATTGCCATTAAAACTCTTAAGTCAAAGTGATCATCTCCCTCCAACACTATGTGAGAACCAATGTTAGATCCAAGATTTCAAGGTGGCTGTTGAGTACGCATTTAGTGGAGCCATAATCTTAGTTACAGAAACAGGAAGGTTTGAGAACACTGGCCTTATCCTTCACACATTCATCAAATCATTCTCATGTATACATGGTACCTTGAACTTATTCGCATGGGCGGGCACGACAAATTAATTATCTGAGATGAACACTGTCTGGGCCGAAAAGATTCTTTCCCACAGCCTGCGTCTGAGCTCCAGGTCAGCCCACGACACGTCACTGCTAACAGAGAGGAGGGAAGTTGCATTAACCCTCGGTTGCCTACACTCTGGCGATGATCCGGTGCTAATCAGAGCTGCACGTTCGCATCGAAATTTTCCCCGCCAGAACAACGGCTAGCCATGAATAATTCAAGCCCACAACCTAAGTCATGACGTCAGTCGTGATCGATTGCTGGCTATCTCGAGCTATCGTTCTTTTTTCTTCTCCTTTTTTCTTCCTCTTTCCCGTGTACTTCAGCGTGCTGATCACGAGCGCGCGTAAAAACCGAATCGACTTTGGGAACCTGGAGAGGGAGAAAATAGGAAAGAACTCCAGCAGGACTCGCTGTGTCCCGACTAATGCACTTGCTTTCTCCAGATGATGACTGAAGAATGATGGAAATCCAGCAGTGTAAAGGACAGACACATCCCCGGCCCAGCTGGTTGCGTAAAATAATGTCTACTTACGAGCATTTCTCCCTTAGATTTCCCCCCTCAAGCCCCAAAATACCTTGCAGGATGATTTAATGTGAATAGAAAAAGTAGTAATGTTTTTTAGATGAGGTTAAGGTGAACGAGGCACTGGATCTGATAATTTCCCACGTGACGTATTTTCGCCAGAACCATATGGCTTCTAAGGGTCCAGAAAAAAAGTGTCTGGGCTTCTCGATATATTGCGCACAAGATTCATCTTATGGTACAGCACAAACATTTCACAGACCTAGTTGGCAAACACCTTAGCTGAATGTTAATTTCATACGAGTGCATTATGAGGCAGTCGAATGACTGTGTCAAAGGTGGTTATTGTCGTGGTTATTGCTGTTGTTGTTGTCTATCAACAGCAGTCTTGAAGATTGTTGATGTAAAATGTATTTATAATTTCATTTCCCCAAAAGGTAGTAAAATGCCAGTACTAGGATTATATCGTTGAAAGACAAATACATGTAGTTAAAAAGTGTAGCAATGTTTGGATTCTTTAAAAATCTTCTTATCAGGTATTTATGTAATATTTACAATTCTTTTTGCAGTTAAAAACGTATTTTACCTACATAAAGCGAGAACATTCTATATACATATGTAAAATTAGTAGAGTCATGAAGTAACACTTTTGAGAATCATACAGCTGAAAGGGAACTGTGTGCTTGCATAATCATCGTAAACACGCAAGGCCGATATTGAGCATTAGCCATAGTACGTTTGATAGATTGTTTAATTAACTGGATACGTTGCCAATATCTACACTATAAACAATTGTCAACAAACGCTAGACAGCAATTGTCTTTAACTTATTGATCAAACTGTCCTTATTTTGACGAAGAAGACGTGTGCACTCATCCTTCCCAACTTACATGCAGTGTAATCTGCTCATGTAAAACTTCAATACGATCAAAGTTCGAATTTGTCGCCTTGTATGTTCTAACCAGCGGTTAGTGAAAACTTGATTTCTGTCTTCATCTGGCTTTGTCTGTCGTGGCATCTATTCCTGCCCGAATAATAAAGTGGTAAACTGTAATAAGATGCACTGTTATTCGGTCTTTTGGTTTTTCTTCACTTATTGCATTTGTTTCCATTGTGTACTGTTTTGGTCTTGTTTGTTGTATACGTCTCGGGCAGACCAATTTTCCCTTGTCCTGGAGCAAAACGTTTGTGAAATGAACACACGACTGTCTAGATGCATTGACCAAAACTACTGAGTCGCATGAGCTGCTGGATGAGGAAAGTCGCAGAGGAAACTCCTAAGTAGGTAAAGCTGATCACCTCATGAACACCTCAAACAATTTGGTTTTTATGTATAGTCATAGATAAACAAATTCTTTGTAAATGCAGAACATACGCAAGTCCCTTTCAGCAAATATGTATTATTGTTAAACCATTTTCTTGTAGCCCACTCTGTGGGTTGCTATAAACATCACGCAGTCACTTTTTCAAAATGACGGTGAAGGTGCAGGAGAGCAGTAATGTGGAGACACTTCTTGAATAGCCGCACCCTCGATTAGGGTGAAAAACTACCTTGATTTAGGTAGTGACAATAGAGTAGTAGGAATGTACTGTTTTACTGTTCTCGTATCCATTGTAAATGTACCTTCTAAAATGTTGTGTTTCAAACACGCTTGTCTGCAGAGTTATATATCACGAAACGTTATTTTATTAGGAACGATAGTTTACAGAGGTAACAGTTTGACTTCTTCCTCTATTGAAAACGCCACATGGCTGGAGTTACAAAGCACTTTTGGGCTTCAACAAAACGTACCCACTGAGGACGGTAACTGAATCCCTGGATCAGCAAGACAAGGTAATTGCTTTTGGACTATCGGGTCGATTTCGCACTTTAATCAGCGTAAAGGACAAATTTGCCAGCCGAAGTATCCACGCGCTTAAATGGAAACCTGAAGAAGAAGCGCCCACTCTTACTGACATGTCTCCACCCAAACGGGCAAACGGCCTCAAATGTCATTGTGGGGCAGGCCTGCCTCTCGATCCGTTTCCCGGGCGGACCCTTTGCAAAATGTTCACTGGGTGTAGGCTTTCCATCACAGGGGCCAGTGACGCAGGAAATTGGCAGCCATCGAGTCTGGCGGGGCGTTGATCACCGGGTACTATCGATAACTGGCCTCCAGACGTCTTCGAGGCCCTCAGCCTGGGCCCTGTGCGTTGAGAGGAAGGTCAATAGCTGTAAGCAGCGTGGTGGCAGTAACCCTCTGAACCTGCATCTCGGATCCTCTGATGGAACCCAGACTTCGAGCAATGCCCTTCGTTTGTTTGCCTGCAGTACGTCTGGTCCGTCGATGGCGATAGTTTTGCACGTAGAGAGCGGAGCGCGCTGAAGTGACATTTTTTTACATCACCATCTTGGAAGACGTTTTAGGCCTGTGACCTTCCGTTGCAAGTTTGAGACTCTTGAATTAAATCCGGTTTTGACTGTTTTGCTCACTTGTAAGATATCTCTTATTCGTTTCGGGCGTAATGGCTGAAATGGTCATAAATGCTTGACCGTTTTTTCGCTCAGACTGCAGCTGTCTGTTTATGCACCTTGCACCAGATTAGATTCCTGGCTACGATTCAGTCGCTGTTCTTTATTTCTCAAACGTTGCTGCTTCCTTGTTAGAAAATATTCTTACTGTGATTCCGAGTTTGAGAATGGAGCGAGAACTGACATTTTCAGTGCACACATGTAGTGTTGTAAACAAAGGTATCATTGAAAAAATGTTTCTTCTAATTTTGTGGTTATGTTAATCGACGAAACATTTGCATGCATAGTGTAACACATATTGTATGTCGCAAAGTATCGATATGTTTGTTTACTGACGTTCAATGGAAAGTTTCGTTGATGCAAGCCGTTTAATCTTCTATCTTTTACCATAACACAAAAAATCCATGAGAGGGTCACTTTGTTATTACACTTGATCTAGGATGAAGGGATGAGTATGTCTCCATCGCTTCGTCCGTACAGTCCTTGCACAAGATGGTCTAGCCAATCATGAGGGCACTTTTCGCTCCAGTATGAGAAAGAGACGGCACTTTCCATCACAAGTGTGCATGCACTTTGCATCCATCGACCGTTCCTTGCCACTTGACCAGTTCCCTTAATGCCTGGACGGGACCATTACAACACGCCTGCAGTCCCATTCCACCCTCGACGGGGACCTCCCGCCTCCTTGCGGCCCTTTGCCGTAATCACGGTCGCGGTTTCCATCCACCGTGTCGTCCCGCCCGCTTCCTGGTCCCGATAAACTCTGTTCATTACTGCCCCAGGTTAGGACGGGAAAGCCCTTCTGTCTAGCTTACTGCCGTGGTCGTGATGTTTATGGAGCAGCACCGATGGCACATCTACGTCCATCCTCGTCCCAGAGCGATCGAAGCCATCAAGGGTCCCGCCTGAGAATTTCAGACAAGGCTGCTCCAGGCTCCATGTCGTCTGTCGATAAACCGGTCCCCGCACCCTTGCACTCGCCTGCCCACCATGGGCGCTGACACAACTCTGAAATGAAGGGAACATGTTCAGTAAATGCCAAATGAAAGACAGTTTATGAAAGAGTTTTTTGGTCCCGGTTCCATATCTGGATCACTGTCGAACAATTTATGGCTAAAATAAATTATTGTCTCTTGCGCTCCTCTTCATCAATCCAAGTGTTGAAGTACCCCCATCGTATCAGAGTTCAGTCTTTTATCCATTCTATGTATGTAAGTTGAATAGTCATTCTGTGCAGATGACAACCATGCTAACTACCACAGCATCACAACAGCTGAGACGAAGCCTCAAACCTAGACAGAAGGCGGAGCCAAGTGTGCCCCAGACGAAGCGACTTCAGCCAGCTCGGACTTCACACAGGTAATGAGTTTCTTGACCATACCTTAAATCGTATGGGCGAGTATCACTTCAATAACTCCAACACCACTTCTGATGGTTTTCCTCTTTTTCATGCTGTTTAAGTTTGTTTAGTTCGTCAGCCACTGAAATGGGTCGGTGGCTTACACAGTAAACTTATTTTCGTTGGCTCTCTCTTGCTCGCTGTCTAGCTCGTTCATACGCTGGTTCGCTCGCTTTATCATACACATACATACACACATTCACACACACACACATACACATACACATACTCATCAGCACATACACACATACAAACACGCGCACGCGCACACACAAACAAGTATACAAGAGCACGCACGCGCTAAAAGCACGCAACATGCACGAACACACTTTTGTATATGCACACACTTCAAGGAACCGTAATATACACACGTGTCCATCAAATATCTCATGATTCAGTACGTTTCTGGAACAGCGACCGTGCTTTCAGAGCTCATTTCGAGTTGGGCAAGAGATGAAAAGGCACGTACACTCATTAATTCTTGACCTACGTTAGTCGGGTTCAGTCGTCGCCTCGATGAAGATGGACGGGGAATGGAAGTAGTGGTGGGTACGGGACGGGTATAAAGGGGTTCGGGTTGAGTATAGAGGGGGCATGGAGTGGGTATAGAGGGGACATGGGGTGGGTATGGGGTGGGGTTAGTGGTAAGATGAGGGATGGGAAGAGGTTGGGGGTAGGGGAGGAAGGGGACCGAAATACAACGTGCCCAGGGCCGGAGACTTGCCTTATTTACTGAACGAGATTTAATTTCCGGCCATCCGTGGAGGCTGTGTACCAGGATTTGTTTCTGCTCGAGGACGGCACGCCCACTCATTGGCGCTGACCAGAGAGGGCAGACCGCACCGGGCTAAGAGAAAGGTCTGAGGATCACAAGTCAAAGTCTGTCTTCCTCAAGGACTAACAGGATCACAGGGTGATGGTAGAAACGATGGAAAAGAAAGGGGAGAGAGAGAGAGAAAGAGAGAGAGAGAGAGAGAGGGGGAGAGGGGGGAGGGGAGGGGGGTAGAGAGAGAGAGAGACAGAGAGAGACAGAGACAGAGAGAGACAGAGAGACAGTGATACAGAGGCAGAGACAGAGAAAGATAGACAGACAACCAAACAGACAGATAGGCAGGCAGGCAGACGGACAGGCAGAAACACACATGCGCGCGCACACACACACACGCACGCGCGCGCACACACCCACACGCACACCCACACACGCACACAAACACGCACACACACACTCAAACACACACACAAACACACACACACACACACACTGGGGCACAGACAAAAACACAGACAGACAGACAAACAAACAGACAGACGGACGGACGGACGGACGGACTGACGGGCAGAGGTAGGCAGGCAGGCAGGTAGGCAGACGGACGGTCAGACAGACAGACAGACAGACAGACAGACAGACAGACAGACAGACAGACAGACAGACAGACAGACAGACAGACAGACAGACAGACAGACAGACAGACAGACAGACAGGCGGACAGACGGACGGACGGACGACCGGACGACCGGACGGCCAGACATGCATACATACATATACATACAAGCACTTGCACTCACACACGCACACAGGCAGAGGCAAGGATAGAAACGGAGAGACAATGACAGACTGACAGAAACATGGACACATACTGAAATAGAGAGAGAGAGAGAGAGAGAGAGAGAGAGAGAGAGAGAGAGAGAGAGACTTTGACTTTGAGTCTTTTTATTAAGGCCGACCGCCCGTTACATGTGACAAACAAAGAAAACGTGTCAAACCATGTTATCTCTGACAATGAACGATATATTACAGTCCTAATATTCTTAACCCATAGAAGTTCTAACGGAGATCTCCTTCTCCCTCAAAATCAGTGCATAGTGGATGAACATCCCTACGTCTCTTGTTTTTGCGGAATCTGTTCCCTCAATCAGATGTATGCAACTTTTCTGTGCATTGCGTGTTATTTGCCGATTCATAAACTCATCTCTGAGCTCCTTGTAGAGGGGGCAATACAAAAGGAAATGCTCTTCATTTTCTGTGCTTCTACAAAAAACGCACATGGTATCCAGATGTTTTCGATGTATGAACTTTTTGTTCGTCTGCAGATTATATATTCCAAAACGGAATCGCACAAAAGCGTCCCGGAATTTCTTGATAGTAAGATGATATAAATAATCTTCTATTCCAAGATGATCTCTGAATGAAGAATACCATTGGTATCTAACACTGGTAGTAAGTTTTTGGTGCCATGGTTGATGGAAGCAGTTTTCTAGTTTCTGCTTAAATTGAGCCAAAAACGTTTTCATTTCTAACTCCCTCGTTTTGCCAGGCATAAGAAAAACCAGACTTATGTTACAGAGCTCCTCCAATTGTTACACGTCTCCTCGCACCATTTTCTCTCTCCCTTTTAATGATAAATACCTTCTGGTTCCTTGTACGCGTCGATGGTCTTCTGATTCGTAGATCTTGATGTTCCTCTTGGATCGGGCTAAGGTATACCGCTTTCAGTCTTGTCTGCTGGTCTGCTCGCGGCAGAGGGCTTGATGTTCCCTTTGGTTAGACAGAAAACTTCATATTTCTCCTTGAGTTCTTTTTCCTTTATTCGTAGCAGCAAAACACAAGATGTTACACTGCCCAACATTCCCTACCTCTGATCCGCTCTCTCTCCGATCCGCTCTCCGTCTGCCTTCTGTCTACTCCGCTCTCTCTCTCTCCTATCCCTACCTCCCAAATTACTGAGATTCCTGTCTTCCCAGTCACAGAGCGCTCACCTTCTCCTTTCATGGTCTTGTGCCTCAACCACTCCAGAAATACGATAGCAGGGGAAAAGAGGGGGCGGATGGACAGATGCCCTGGAGGGGGAGAAGGAGATGTTCTTTGAGAAGGTCAGTACGCTTCCAACCGGCCTAGAATTCTTTTCCGTAGACAAGAAACTTGCCTACGTGGTCTATTTCCCTAGTCGTGTTTATCTTGGTGTAGGCCTACAGCGTCTCTCTCCACCTAACTCGCTTTTTTCAGCATAACACTTACAAAGTACGTTTTGGATGCATCCCACCCTATTGAGGTTCTGATCAATTTTAGAATTTTTAAGCATACGGTAAACCTTATTTGGGAGTCGAGTGGATGGCACTGCAGACAATTTGAGCCAATATTTGACAGCTCAGGTGGTATATGAAACCGACAGAGGATATCGACCTAGACCTCCATAGACCAAACAATTTGGTGTACGTTTATCTAGACCTAAAATCCTTTTACAGGCAAACGTATGAAATTTTTCAATGTTGTCTGCATTACCCAAACCCCATACCTCTGAACCATAAAGCAATGTGGACTGCACCTGGGCGTCGAAAAGCTTTAAAAAACACTTCGGATCGATAGTATGTAGGCTCCACATAGCCTTAAATATCTGGACAGACTTTTGTTTTCCTTTTACAGCCAGGTCTTCGGTACAAACATTCATGGATAATCTGGTGGAAAAAACAACACCGAGGTATTTGTACCTGTTGACTATTTCTAGAGTCATGTTGTCCAGAAACCATTTTTCGCCTTGTGCTAGATGACCACCCTTCCGAAAACCATTCCCTTGGTTTTCTCTAGGATAATTTTCAGGCCCAAAGATTTAGACACCTTGCTCAGGTTATCTAATTGGTTTTGTAACCCAGAAGGTGTGGGTGAGAGGAGAACGACATCATCCGCGAATAAGAGTAAGTAAAGTTCTCTCATCCCTGAGAGGAGCTGTACGCCATGTTTTCCATGCACACGTACGTGGTCAGCTATCGAGTTCATGTAGAGAGAAAAAATTATCGGGCTCTCTAAAGCTCCTTGCTTGACGCCCAATGGGCATCTAAAAAAGTCTGATAGTGTCCAGTTCCATCTAACGCATGACTGGATCCGAGCATACATGGCCTTCAACATTCCGAGGAATTTTGTTGAGAGTCCTGCAATTTCAAGGGCGCGCCAGAGTAGATCGCGATTCACGGAATCAAAGGCTTTCTCATAGTCAATGAAGGCTATGTATAGTTTCCCTCGACGTTCACCATAGACATACTTCAGAATGATGGAGTATAACGTGAAAATGTGGTCAACGGTGGAATGCTCCAGCCTGAATCCCGCTTGTTCGTGGCATATTTTGTTTTGCACCTCCGCCCCGAGGTGCAAACGACGCGTCAGAATGGAGGAAAATATCTTGCTAAGTGTACTTAGCAGAGAAATACCCCGATAGTTATTGAGATCCGTTCTAGATCCTTTCTTAAAAAGCAGTATTATGACTGACCTCGTCCATACCTGTGGAAAGAACTGTTGAACATCTTCGTCAGGAAGGGAGCAATCAAGTCACCGGTCACTTTAAAACATTCGCCCGGGATTTCATCCAGGCTTGGCGATTTCCCAGGCTTGATTTTGTGTATGGCTGTCTTCACCTCTTCGAGTGAAATTGCCTCATCGAGTTCTCTGACGCTTGAGAGAGCGAGAGAGAGAGAGAGAGAGAGAGAGAGAGACAGACAGACAGATAGAGATAGAGAGAGAGAGAGAGAGTCTACTATCAACCAGTCTGTGCAAAAGTCTGCATATGTGTTTCTGCGTATGTAAATGCGTGCACGCTCTTGTCTTCGCGCCATGAACACCTCTGAGTTGCAAGGTAGCTTTTCACTTATTCCACGAAGGATTCAACCATCACCATGACGACAATGGGCAAGTAATCGATGCAAGGAACGAGAGAGGCAGAAAAGGTCGAAACTCGACTTGAAGTTGAGCCAGACATGGGAAAGTGCCTAACTCGATGGTGACTGCTGAACAGCCAGACGTAATTATCTGTGGTACACCAGGTATCTTCCTCTCTGACCTTTCTCGATTTTCCACACAGAATGACCTTTACATTCTTGCATAATGTATTAGTTCAATCTCATCCAATAACGCGGAATATGATACTATAGAATGTTGCTTTCGTTGTGCAACAGCTTGACTAGATCATTGCGGAATGATGAAAGGAGAGAACGAGTGTTGTCAGTCTTCAAGCAACTCTTTAACTGTTGTTTAATCTATTTGCACTCCTTTTGACACACTGGCTGCTCTCTCCCGTCGAGGTATCGATCTTTCTCTCTGGCAGAAGGGCTAGATCAATGAATCGCAATGCTTCCAGGTGTTAATTAAGTTCTGAGTAACCAGTTGCCCAGCGCGGCTGACGAAATGTCCTCCAGAAATCGGGCGTGCCGTCCAACTCTATGTCTTCTCTCGCATATATAACCTGTATAATCTTATATCATTTGTTGTGATCTGTAGGCAATGTATGTCATGTTCTGGGTAAAAGCCAGTATCATGTTTACTGTCACTGATAAGACGGTTTAAAAAGCTAAAGACTGAACGCTAATTTCATGCATTTTCGCAACATAGTATGTTAAAGTGATTGTATGAACAAGAACATATATGAACAATAGACTCAAAAACCAGCGACTACAAAAGCTGTATAACGTTCTTATGCAGAGCAAAAGCAGAAATCGGGTCGGCGAGTCAGTAATTTTCTTCAAAAACAATTGATTTCATATACGACAACTCCCATAAGTAGAATGTTTTAACAGAAAGAAGTTTATTTTTGCAGCAGCACCTCATTTGTAGAGTGGCAATGGGTAGATTCTGCCCTTGGTCATCCAGGACCAAATCACTACATTGATGGGCATCTGACATGATGATCGGTTAGAGAGTTTAAAGGTCGAAAACTTTGTTCTTTTTTTTGGCATTCTTGCTACTTCATGACTCTCCCTGCGTTCCGTGCACTCTGCTTCATCTCTGCTACGGTGTAGCAGGCTCAGGAGTTTTGATTTGTCGGTTTCTTTAATTATTTTAAAAGCACGTTACCATTAAAAGTAGGGAGTTTTGGAGGCCCTCTTTGGATACATGGATCCCCTAAATAATTTCACATTCATTTATATCCCTCTTCATTGAATAGACAGCTTCATAAAAGCATTAGGGTCGAAAATCCATTAATAACAAAAGTGAGGTAACCATCACTAGTCATAGAGGAAGGTCAAGGGAATCCAAACATGTGTGTCGTCTGCTAAATCGTTACACTCATGGGTATAAATGCCGACGTTTACTACAAATATCAAACCAAGACATACAATCCACTCTGCCACGGTGATGATAGCACGAAAACATTTATTTCTTCGAAATGTGACAGCAATCGGCACGTTTGCCACTTCCATGGTATGTAAACTCCATGGTTCGAAGCATGTTTACCGTGCAAGTCCGTGGAGTGACTTCTAATTAGTTGTGTTTAGTATGAGCCAATCAAATGCGGCTACGAGTTCTGTAGTTTCATCGTTGCTAGGCACAGCAAGTGGCGCACAGATGCTCTAGCTGCTGCGCGACCTTGACAGGAAATTGACTTCTGCCACTGGCTGAAACGTCACCAAAGATTGTGTATGAATGATTTTCGACCCTAATACTTTTATCCCTCCAGGTTTACTGGAGGTCCTACAGACTTTATCTGTGTGTGTGTGTGTGTGTGTGTGTCTGTCCCGTCTCCACGGCTTATATCTCAAAAACTACTGGACGGATTTCCTTGAGATTTTGCACACTGACTGGAAGTTAGGTCCCATTCAATATTATCAAATTTTCAGAATCGAGGTTTGAAAAGAAAGTGACTTTTTTACATTTTGGTGTTTCAATGAAAACGATTCAACAGACTCCATTTTGCAAAATCTGTGACGTGATCATTTGACGTCGAATAACGTGACGTCATTTGCGATGAGATTTTTGAGAAGGGTGAATAGAATAGAATAGAATATAATTCTTCGGCTTGCTTAGGCGTCCAGGGCCTATCGCCGATTCTGGTAGTTCTCTGGCTGTATTTTTATTGTTCTTGGCCCGTATTCACGACGGCGATTTATCTTTTTAACACTCGATTTATCTCCTATCCCCGATTTATCTTGACTTCGGTTTAAATTCTCCTATTCATGACGGCGATTTAGCCCTAAACTCGCGTCAAAGCAGAGTGTTAAACTATTCTCCCGAAGTCGGCAAGATAAATAGATAAACCGGGGTTATCGAGAGAGGCAAGATGGCAGCGATTGTGCTTAAGAAACGAATTCATGACAATCTGTTAAGGAAAAACCGAGTATTCCGAGACCGAAGGCACCCGTTAGAAGTATTTAATGATGAAGAGGTGTTCAGAAAGTTTCGATTCCATCGAAAGGAAATCTTGGCCATCACCAACGAGATCCATAAAGAAATCAGTCGAACCCAGAATTATTCAAAGGCACAGCAACCGAAAGAATGACGTCGTCAGGCACTTATGACGCTATCACGCATTTTGCACGTGTTAACTCTACACATTCTTGTGTGTGTGTGTGTGTGTGTGTGTGTGTGTGTGTGTGTGTGTCTGTCTGTCTGTCTGTCTGTCTGTCCCGACTCCACGGCTTATATCTCAAAAACTACTGGACGGATTTCCTTGAGATTTTGCACACTAACTGGAAGTTAGGTCCGATTGAATGTATCAAATTTTCAGAATCGAGGCTTGAAGAGAAAGTGGTCAAACTCTTTTCCTACGTTCACAAAACAACATTTGGCTTCTTTGTATGATGAACGTCTACCAGCAGACGCAAAAAAGCGATACTACGCTGTGTTGGCGTCAAATTCATTCCATTTGTGAAACCGGTAAAGTATATGTACCATCTTACATCTAGATCGTTGCCTTCGCTGGTTAAAAGCCTGGAATCGCCCAGCGAACTAACTGAATGTCGACACAATCACGCGGCACTGTTGTACATTTGCAGTCAACGTAAGATCTCGTACGACGATTTGATTCAAGGCCTAGTGCTAATTGTTTTGATGGTCTGGTCTCAGTGTCACAAAAATATGATGATTTAATCAATCCCTGACCCGGAAATGTTGGGGACAACGACCATTTCAGCGTAATGACATCGAGTCAAACAGAGTTATCTTTCCTACTTCAGCAAAACGCTTCGATATATGTTGAACCTCTACCAGCAGACGCCAAAATGCGATACTACGAAAAGAATATTGACGTTGATGGGTTAGATCCGTATGAAATACCAAACAGTTCATGCTATCATCCATTTTTCTACAATTTACAGTGCAAAATACGAACCACGAGGGTTTATGACAAGGTCGTTATAAATGCTTCACATACCTACAAGTTTACAATGGCACAGTTGGTAGAGCATTGGGCTCTTGGTCATGCATGACCAGGTTCGATTCTGCACTGAAACTTCTTTTTTTCTCTCTCTTTTTTCGAAGGGTTGTGGGTTCGAACCCGACCTGGTTTTTTGTGTTTGTGTGTGTGTGCGTTTTTTCCTCCTCTTTTCTCGGAGGCTGCGGGTTCGAACCCGATCTTCTTTTTTTCCTCCAAAACCTGGAGGTTCAGCGCCAGCGGTTTTTATTAAGTCGTTTCTTTGATCAAGAGTGATAAATTTGAGTGTGAAATAATATTGGGGATTCGTGTATTCAAAGAGGGCCTCCAAAACCCTATACTATTAATGATAATGTGCTTTAAAAGTGATTAAATAAAACCAGCCAATCAAAACTTTTGAGGCTGCTACATCGAAGCAGAGATGAAGCAGAGTACACGGAACGCAGGGATAGACTGGAAGGAGAGCTCTGTAATGGGAGGCGTCTAAGGTGTTCACGTAATGCAATAAATGGTAAAAGATTAGCGCGTATTTAGGTCAAAGAGGACCATATAAATGCATACAGATCGGACGCAGGTACACCAGGGAAATCTCACACACTCTCGAGTTTTAATCTTCCCTCTCAGTCGGATAGACGTCAGTATTTCAGCAGTAACTGTGCATGTCAAGGAAAATCGTGACTTTTGCTGGTTTTCCAGAGGACACGCTTATTAGGATCGCCAACTCGTAATCCTGTGAGATATTTTATTCGAGCAAAGTTCACACGTCCTTACACAAGTAAGATTTGACTCAGCGACTTACAAATTGGAAGTTTGACACTCAGAAAACGCGAGAGCACGAGACGCAGTTTTAATAATACAAAAAAGGTAGAAAGGAAATTCTAAGCAAACCTGAAATCAAACAAATAAAACTGTATCAAAGATGAAGAAAAGCATCAAGAATCTAAAAGCAAGGAGGACATGGAAGAACTTTTGGATTCAATGAAAGCAAATAGAATAGATGGAAAAAAGTGTCGTAAAAAACAAAGATCATTAATATGAGAACAGAACAGGGTTCAAACTACTCCGATCATAAGTGTAAGTGTGCTCGAGACGTACAAATTACGTTGATAATGGTCGCTGATATCCATCGAGTACCCTAAAAGATCGAAAGAATTAATTTGGTAAGGTGTTTATAGAAAGTGTGCATTCATACCGAAACAAGGTGAAACTCGAAGGTTTCATGTTGCAGAAACGAGTGTTGGGGTGGTGGGAGGTGGGAGTGGTTCATTTGTTTATTTTATGAAGCACAAAAAACCTTTGAGGAATGAGATGTTTGCCACAAGAGATAACTTATTTTAAACCAAAGGTATGCATCAGTGCAAGGCAAACATGAATGAATGAATGTTGGGGTGGGTGGGTGGGTGGGAATAAACAAGTTGTATATCTGACAATTAAGTTGAGAGAGCATGAGATAATCTAGCAGGCAACTGAAGAATAAATTGCGTCTTTTTACACAATCCAACTTTTGCAGCTCATGATATTTGCTGCTCAGGCGTACTCCTAAAACTTTACATGTATACATGGATGCTTTCCAATGTTATGTGATCTGACCCCGCAAAAACTAAATAAAGTCTCTGTAGCGGAAGTCTTGAAAAGGCCAGTAAAGTTTCTGACCTGAATTTTGTCCACATTTCTTTCCTCGGGGCCGTATTTTTTAATCATATACGAATGTTTGGAAGATTATTGTAACATAAAAAGTTATTTGATTCACGGTTTTAGAGAGGTGCTCACCTTTGTGTGTAATCTTTAAACCACCTATTCTGCGTGATTGAATAAAAGGTTTTAATCTCCTAAGGATTCGCAACTGGTGCATATTACGTAATTCTGAAATTATAGGCTTGCTCTGCCCACCCACATCCAATCCTGTTTTTGAATAACTTTGTTAAACATTTGCTGATGAATTTTCACACTGACTGCCTCTGTCAATTTCAACGACCTTTTTCTCAAAACGACGGAGTTGCGGGTAGTAGACCGCAATCTGCTGTAATCTTATTTTGAACTAGAGAGCACTCTGAGAGCGTAGCCTTCCGCCAAGGAAGTCACACATTCTTTTCCATGACCTCTATCATTCAGGCAGGCTGTTGTGCTAGCCAGGCCTGACGCTCCCACGTTTGGTTCAGTTTAGCATCTGCTGGATGTCTATGAATGCGGAACGCATCCACGAGCGTCATCAATAGTTTGACGTCATCAATAATTTGACGTTATCAATAATTTGACGTCATCAATAATTTGACGTCATCAATAGTTTGACGTCATCAACTTCGTGATGCGCGATAATATGTCTCTTTCTGTTTTGTAATTCCAAAACGATATAAAAGATCATCTCCAACATTTAATGGATTGTTCCTTGGGTGAAACCCTGACATTGCACCAATTTTATCAATTTTCATCATAATTCGTAGTGAATTTTAACATATATATTTTGCCGAATAACTAACTAACTAAAGAACGAAGGAACGGACCGAGGGAAAGACATAACCTCCTTTGCGATGGCAATTATCCGAGTTTTGATATTCTTGCACCAATTGAAAGTTCTAGTTCTGTAGTTTTTCCCGATATCGATAACTCAAAATCTTTAATTTTGACTTTATGTACTGTTGGCTGGGTCATGTCACATATGTTTATGTCATGTGTGTAAATGATATGTTGGAGATCGTAAATCATTCCTCGTGCATTTGAGCTGAATGTGCGTGGGCTCTATCATACGTTCTCGTCTCTCCTGCGATAATATTTCTTAATAATCGAAGCAGAAATGCACAGAAAGAGCATACCTTTGACATCAGCCAGTAGCATAGTTTAATCTGCCTTCGCATTTACTGTCTTTTGCTTTACAACTAGAACGTAAGCACCGCCTTATTCATTTGAAATGGCTCGTACATGCGCAAGACATGAATTTCCATACGGTTGCGTGGTCTTCTTTTTCATGATTCTGCTTTTTTACACTGCATTATCCTTTGGCGCCTTCGCACCTTTAACCTCACGAGCGCATTGGCAAATATTAAGAAAAGATTTATCAGTTATTTGCCTCCATTATGACATGAATAAAATCCATTGACGGTTTGTCCAATCCCATATTCCATAAAACAAAGTTAGAGTGTGTCTGTCTCACACCAGGACTATATGGCGAACCATTCTGCTGGCTCACAAACCGAACAGACGGACACGGCCAAAGTATGAAATGAATGCATTCCCTGACCTAGGTTCGCGAAGAATACTTTGGGAACGCATATCCAGGCTGATCACGAGCTAGCTGAACAACACTTTTGCTGAATAGTTCAAGCCTCTTCTAATCATGTCTCGCTATACCCTCGTAACCACGTGTGTGCCAGTGTGTGCTATGGATGATGTGAAGAGGCGCAGTCTATGAAAAAGACACTGTCCCTTTAGAGTTCCACCTTTTCCCACCTCTAATTGCCGGGCGTTTTTCTGCTCTGCTTGTATTTTTGACAAATTCTAGGCTGCCTAGGTTAGACGTGTGGTGACTCCCTCATCATCTTGCTCTCATTATCCCCGGCCCAGCGTCCCTCTGACCTTTCCATACAACCTCTCCATTCTCGGGTCCACTAACTAGGTAGAGGCGGGGAACAGTTCGCATGGCTGACTCTCCCCTCTTCACCTACGGTGTCATTGCGCCTCGGAAGAGCTCCTGCGTTTTAACGCGGTGCCCTGCTGTATATGCTTTTTGAAGCACAGTAGATGAGATAGGTTCTCTTTCCTCTAACTCAATTTCCACCTCTAATGTCGTGTTTTGGAACCTATTTTCAAGCCCGTTTTTTGTTCGCATGTTTTTCGAGCAATTTCTTTCGACTGACGACACGTGTAGAACGCGGCTCCTTATAATTGGATCCAGCGCTTCTGCAAAGTTGAGACAACTAGTTTGCTTTGAAACGAAACAAGTATTTCACTTTCGAGCAGTTGCCTCGTTTTCGACGATGAGTTTTTGGGAGCAATCCTGAAGCTGCAATGGTAATTTCCGAATATCGCATTTGCAGTCCCACCTAATTCATCGGTACTTAGGATTAAGGATACCTTGGCTCTGATGCATAAAAGCCGACCAGAATAGTTGGTAACCAATGCTCAGTTGCCAACTTCCAAGTTGGCAACTATCGATGTCCGGTCCTTTAGATGCATGAAAGTCGACTTGGATCCGACTTTGAAGTTGCCAACTAAATGTTGTGACGTAGTAACTAACAAGGGTGAATTCCGGGATTCCCGTCTGAGTGCGTATGTGCAAGCGTCTTTGGCTGTCGTCTGCTTGTTGGCAGATAACGCATTATGTGCGCATGGAAGTCCTCATGAAACTCATCTCAAGTTTCCAATATTTCATGGCTGTCATCTTTAGTGATGACCTGATTTTACGCTCTCGCTCCAGCCTCAGCTCACAC